>MCJB01047846.1:100322-152876 GCA_002018475.1 Nicotiana obtusifolia | reverse complement strand
AGTCAAGGAGTGGTTGTCCTCACATTTTGATATGAAGGACTTGGGAGAAGCAGCTCATATCCTTGGGATCAAGCTCACGCGAGATCGCAAGCAAAGATATTAGGCTTGTCTCAAGCACTTTATATTGATACTATCCTCGCCAGATTTAGCATGCAAGATTCCAAAAAAGGATTCCTTCCTTTTAGGCATGGAATCTATCTGTCCAAGGATCAATCTCCCAAAACGGCTGATGAGATAGAGAAGATGAAGGCAGTCCCATATGCTTCTGCTGTTGGGAGCCTTATGTATGCAATGCTATATACTAGACCTGACATCTGCTTTGCTGTTGGCATAGTTAGCAGATTTCAGTCTAATCCTGGGAGAGAACATTGGACTGTCGTTAAGCATATAATCAAGTACCTGAAAAGGACTAGGGATTATATGTTGATTTTTCACTCAAGCGATCTTGTACCCGTTGGGTATACAGACTCAGATTTCCAGTCAGATAGAGATTCTAGAAAATCTACCTCAGGAAATGTGTTTACCTTAGGAGGAGGAGCCATAACTTGAAGGAGTATTAAGCAATCATGTGTTGCTAATTCCACCATGGAAGCCGAATATGTGGCTGCCTCTGAGGCTGCCAAAGAGGCTGTTTGGCTCGGGAACTTCCTGAAAGAGCTTGGTGTTGTCCCTTCAGTACAAGCACCAATTATACTTTATTGTGATAATAGTAGTGCGGTTGCAAACTCGAAGGAACCACGAAGCCATAAGAGGAGTAAACATATTGAGCGTAAATATCATTTAATTCGTGACATTGTTCAAAGGGGAGGGGTAAAAGTTTTGAAGATTGCATCAGCAGACAATTTGGCAGACCCGTTTACCAAAAGCTTGCCGCAGAAGACTTTTGACAAGCATGTAGAAGAAATGGGTATTAGAGTTATAGATGCATGGTTATGAGTCTAAGTGGGAGATTGTTAGGATATACTTTAACCATGTGGTTTGATTATAGTATTATGTTTTATTTATTGGAACAATTATTTATTTATTTATTCAACTCAATGAAGTCTTAATTTAAATAGATCATTTGTTCATATATGTGCCCTTTACTTATATAGTAGACGATTTAGTGTATGGAGCTTTAGCTCATACGCGGAATATTAAATTGTCGGTTCTTAAAAGTTATAAAGTTAATGTTCACAATCAAAGATGAAACTGGGCAGAGTATCTTGATGATTGTAGCATAAGATTAAATTATAATCTATCTTGATTATGGGAATGGTTCAGTTCCAACTTCTTATGCTAGTACATTTTTGTGTATTGAACGGACCAAGTAGAGATAAGTGTTTTTGTACTGAATATATAAAACTACCTCTCTAGCTCATTGAATGTTCTTATACTCTTAATCTTGATATGATTGTTATGATCAATATGCTTCGTTCATTATTTTGATTTATTAAAAGGTACGACTCAGCTGCGAGTTAATGTATTCCTGGTAAATTGAATAATGACAAAGTGCATTTGTGAAATAATAATTAATTGATAGAATCCGTGTCTTGACCATTGAGATTGATGATACCCCTTTATGGATGCTTGAAAGTTTTCATGTGAAAACCCTGCAGGTGGATTTTGTATCCGTCACATGAAATAAGTTAAGCGGAAGTATAAAGGATTAAATTAGTCGATGAATTAAATTATCAGTAATTTAATTTATCTGATTGGTATTTGTAATCTTAACACGTGGAGTTAAATAAGTTTTAATGAATGATTTCGAAATTAAACTGAGGAGTGCAATTACAGTTTTCTAGTGGAATAAATTATAATTTATTGTGGTAGGATTAATTCATTCATATTCCGAATTAATACCACAATAGGAAGCCTCGTTATTAAATCTGTGGTCCCTGCTGTGCCTGAATATTCTAGAACAAGGAAATTAAATAAGAAAATAGTATCCTTGGTGGGTTAGGAGACTGCTACACATTTTTGGTGCGTAGTAGACTTCTACACGTTTTTGGCTACACGTTTTTGGTAGGAATAAGACTTCTACACGTTTTTGGTCTTGGATTACCTAAAAAACGTGGATAAATAAAAGAAAGAAAAATCCTAAAGGGCATGATTCTTGCTGGCCGAATTTTACACACAAAGAGGACTATTATTCTTGAGTCGAAATACTTGCCACTCAAGTATCACGTTCGTATATATTCAGGATACACAGCAGAAGACCGTAGACCTGGATAACGCGAACATTATTGAAGATTTGTGCAGTAACTTCAAAAGGTTAGTGTTACTATCTCGTAATTGATTATATTTATCTAGTTTACATATAAGAATATGGTCTTGGGTGATTGCTTCCGTTGCGTTTATATGCCTATTTTCTATCACTACTAAGCACACACAAGTTTTTGTCATTTAAAATGTAATTTGACAATATTATCATCAAACCCTATATGGATAAAGAACCAAAATTCTAGGGGGTTTTTGTGTTGATTGTTTAATTACGTTCACTAATCATGTGTCTTTTTCATTTTGTCAAATAACTCACACTTTTATCACTACTTTAACATTGGATTCCTTTGCTTAGAAAAATGTATTATAAGTTATTCCTTGGAGAATCAAGTCCCTCTAAAATGTAAAAATACATGAACAGTTAAGAGAATTTCTATTGGATAGCCCCATAAACCTAAAAGGGCAAAGGTAAGGCATCGGGATCCTGCAGGAGCGCTCCTTGTCTCTCGCTCAAACTTTTTTGTAAATGACCCATTCTTCATTCGATTTCTGTTCCAGATTCTAGTTTTACCAAGTTATTTTTTTCTCAAGCTAAATAGCTAAATAGTTAAATATTTTAGTACTCTTTTTTCCCATTCTCTTTATGCTTTCATGTCAAGCTTTCGAAAGCCACTGGGAAGGAAAAATGAATAATCGACTACTAAAGATCATTTATCTAATTCTGATTGGCCCTTTCATGATCTTGAGACGAAAATCAAAGACCAAAAAATAAAAAGAAAAAAGAAAAATTGGGCACACTTTGTGCGTGGCAGTTGTTAGGCAAAGTTGATTTATTTTATAAGATAACAAATCATCATTGCATTGCATCTTTATACTTCCAACTCATAATATCTACATAAACTATTTTGAACAAGATTACACTTTTGAAATAGGGGGGTTGAGGGCTAACTCGGTTTGTAAATTTCAATCTTTTACAATTAAGGTGGAGAAATCAAATCACATCAGTAGCGTATAGCGTTTAACATTCCTTTTTGGTACTCATTTTATCCATTTTGACTGTTGTACCACCCGGAGCAATCTCACTTTTCCCAACTAAGAGTGATAAATGCGACCATGATTAGATTGCATATATCCTTTTTATCTTATTCTTTAAGGCCTATTCCGATGTATAACCTGTCCGGTCATGTTCTAAATCTCACACTTATTCACTGATAAACAAGTTGTTAAGCAGAACAAAATTATGGTAAACATTATTTGGACTATTGTTATACAATGGTCATGGACCAACCCCACCACAAAAGTATTTTAACAAAAAGTCCCAAATGCAATGATATCAGATAGGGCCAATACCTTAACAAAATCGACTAAATGAGAATATCCGACAAAATATTAAAGATATGAAAAAATCCAAAACATTTGTCTTGGAAGAATTAGCCACCCACCCACACTAGTTTGGTTTCGTCACCAAGTTATTTATGATAGTTCCCATTAACATCAATTGTGGTTTCTTTTCGTGGAAAACCATTAAAAAATTGGTTGGGAAATAACACAAAGCCAATCCTTGATAACATCATTTGAACAGCTTCCCAACGAAGAATCTGATGCAACGTTACTCACAATAAGTAATTAGGTTACATAAATTATTAGAGTGCATCATAATATGGTCAAAAAACATGAAACTAACCAAAAGCTGAGTGCAGATCTTGACAATATACCTCTTTTATTAAATATTTCTGTGTATATTCACCTAATCTGGTAAGCCTCGGGACAATTTAGCTCGTAATCAACCATTAACTAATGCTTTAGCCTTTATCTATTTTCATTAGTCCATTAAGCAAATCACAACACTAAATATTTAAGCCGGGAATCATGATTTTAATGAGCTTGTATTGTGATTGTCCAAATGACGCTTCAAACAAATAACTTGAATTAAAATAAAAAAGAATGTTTATAACTTTGTTCTTATAACCGCAAAAATCATGTGCACGTTTTTCTAAATGTCAAACTCTTCAAATTCAATATATTAACCAAAAAAAAAACTGAATTTTTGGCTATTAGACAAAGTGTCTCAATATACACTGAATTAACCTGTGTATGGTATCTCTTTTTGTTTTTGGTTCAAACTCCTATGGTGATTTGTGCTTTTCCCTATACTTTTAGAATAAGAACCGATAATTTCAAAGAGGAATTTCTGACGCAGCTGCTAAGACTGTGTATGGTATCTCCAATGTTTTCTATCTTTAATTTGATAGTGGAACTAAACAATTGAGTTAATTAAAACTGGCTTGTTAGATTCCGATTTGGTAAATTGAAGTTGCACCAAATTAATCATTTGTGGTAACAAAGTATTGATTAGAGATGAAATTGCTCAACCAACTGAAAGAACGTCTTAGAGTAGTTCAGCCTTGAAAGTTATAATGACACTTTTGAATTAACAAAGCTATATATTAACAAATACTACATCTGGTCCACTTTAAATTGATTTTTTGTCCTTTTTTTTTTATCTATGATGTTTAATTTTTTCAAATATTAAGAAAGAATTAATTTTTTTTTTCTAAAGTTGCACATAGAATAAAGAGTCTAGGAGTATTTGTTGTACTTCCAATAAACAAATTAAGGTTAAATATGGTCAATTACATTATTAATAAATATTAAAAGGTGAATTCCGTAATACGTGTAAGAACGGCCAAAAATCACTTGAAATGGACAGGAGGAAGTACATTATTAGCAAATAACAACATAGATTTAAGTTGTATGTACTTATACATAACGAAATTCTACATTAATTATCGGTGCAATATTATTAATTGAAGTATGTTATATTCCAATTTATTAATTAGAACAAGTCATTTATATAGATTTAGTAAATAATCCGAGGACAACTTAAATGTAGCATCTAATTCTCAACATGTGTGCTTGTAGGCGAAAAAAGTTGGGTGTGGAATGATTGAATTGGACATGGGTACGTCAATAGGAACGAGTGGCTTTTGTTGTGGTCCTCTCAAAGTGTGCATCGAGTCCGCCATTTGCCCCTAACTTTAATTATTTTTGAGTCTCTTCTAGGCCAAGCAACACACAACATCTGATTCTATCTTGGCATATATGGCAGGCACAAGGCAGTCTCAGACAAATACTTATTTGCACCGAATATTTATATATATGTTATATGTCTTCGCTAATATAGGTATCACTAAATCATATATATTTAATTATTAACCTTCTCACTTTAGTTTATTATATAACGATAGTAAATTAATAGCGCTTAATGTAAACATGTGATACTAGTAAGTTTTTATTAGGAGAAATTCAAAATTAGTCAGATTTACAAGTGCTAATTGAAAAATAATCATAGTTTCAAAAGTAATCGGAATTTAGCCACTTTTCATGTAAAGATAAATCTGAATGAAAACACTATTTAAAATCAGGAAAATATTTCAGCATAATATACTGGAGTTCTAGTATAATATATCGGTTCAGCATAATATGTTGGAAGTTCATACACAGGTGCTCCGATCTCCACTATATTATGTTGGAACTTTCCGCGTGTTGGAGTTCTAGCATAATATGCTGGAAGTTCATACACATGTGCACCAATCTCCAGTATATTATGCTGGACCGGTCCGTATTGCAGCAAAATAGTAGTTATTTTCAATGACTTTACAAACGTTGGCAATTATCAGTTCGAAAACTAACTAGCTCGTGCTATTTTTACGTTTTTATCCTCTGCCTCCTCTAATCGCACCTTTAAAGTTGTTAAATGGGCAGGATGGATTAGAATCTCAAAAAAAAATTTAAGTAAAAGTAAGGATCACGATTAAATTCATCTAAAGACTTAGAATATATATATAGTTTAGATCGACAAGCAATCGGTGGTAATATCTTAGCGAGAGATGTGACAATTAAGTCAAAAAGGGGAAAGAGATGGAATAATTAAAAACATAGGCCATCTCTAGTTCCCTATATGTACGCTAATAAATACTCATTGATTATTTGCGATTTAACCTAAAATGTCGACACTGGACTTTGTCGATGGTCCCTCTATGGTGTCGGGCAAGAATTTACGGAGTAGCTAATTTTCAGTTAAAACGTTAATCCCTGCTAAGACAAGAGAACTACGGCGGAGCCAGAGACAGATGGAGATTCATCTGGATTCTCGTTACTGAAATATTATATTGTGTATATAAGATTAAATTATTTTTGTGTATACATATTATATGTTAAATTCTTTAATTTCTTTTTATTTTTTATTTTTTATTTATTTTTGAATGCTTGAGGTAAAAAAAAAAAAAAAAAAAAAAAAAACTATCTCCGCTGCGGAGAAGAATCATATTTCCTTCTTCCTAACAGATTCTCTAATTTATGTTTTTTCTTCTTTAAACATAAAGAACACGTAAAGAAGGAAACTTCCACTAAGTAGTTGTGCTGTGGAAGTTATTGAATTTGAACACTTAATACAACGAGTTCGATTTTGTCGTCTTGGCAACCGAGTATCTTGTTGATATATATACTTTTTTTTTTGGTTAACGAGATAATATACATTATATAACACTACTACATGTACTATTATAATTCGCGGTTCTTCACCTTTAAAACGTAGGATTGCAACACTTCTAGTAATAATTAATATTCTGCAATATCATATTTGGATATTAAAATATTCATATCGAAATATATTAAGAACTAAGTACATATTAGTAAGGCTCTAGATTCAGATCTCAACATTCTATATGAGCATGAGGGGAACAATCATAATTATTACCACCATTATAAAGTTATATATAATCTTCTAATTAACTATCCAAAATTGTACAAAGTTAGTCAGAAATATCTGGTCCAAAAAAAGAAAAAGGAGAAGGGTGGGGTTAGGGAGAAACAAGAAAGAGGGGGTGGGGGTGGGGGTGGAAAATAAGCTGTTTGTCTCATATGGGCCTTCAAGATTAGACATTACAAATTTAGATCATCAGTCATCACCGTGGAAGTTGGAAGTAGGGAAATCATGGGGGGTCCAAGTGTTCCAATTAATGTTTGTGGGGGCTCGTCTGCAATATTGAAACCTTACCTAACATCACTTCTGAACAACACTAGAACTGGTTTTGCACTATTTTGACATATAGATTAGAACCATCCAAGGATGTGTTGGATAGTTGATATCTTTTCATTCTTAATTAATGTTTTTGGACTCGAGTTTTGAAACAATAGTTTTTCGTAAAAAGCGCATTATCCCTCTTTACTTATCATATTGGCAGGAATTTCGAATTAATCAAGCTCTCAATAAGCTTGGAATATTGAATGATTGAAAAAACATATATATATATATAGTATTGTTGTAATACAGAAACTGTATTTTATTTTGTTAATAAGAAAATAATATCTGTTTTATTGAATAATAATGATGATGTCATTTAGGAAGATACAGTGTATTTATTAAACTTAGAACCTTCTTATTTCTTTGCTTTAAAATAGGTGCACACCGTTTATATTAATTTGACTTTTGAGATTTTAGATATTGGTCATTATGCTATCCATTTTTTCCCTTTATTTTGCTGAACTTGAAATCATGGAGAGATTGTGAAATGGCCTGCTGGGATTGTTTATACATATTATGACTTAGTTCCAAACTGATTGAGATTCATCACATAAATCCTAAATATTTGTTGCGTTCCATTATAAAAATCAGTTTTACCATTTCTTGCTTTATAGCTTTGATCATAATCCATACAGTTTTGGATTATAAAGAAAATTTACTAAGGTTCACTTAGGTGTTTACCCAAAAAAATTAAAAATTAAAATATTTTCTGAACATCTAATATGTTCATGGCCTCCACTTAAGAGAGGTAAATCAGTTTGAATTCTAAGTTACTCATTCAACATAATTATCATTATCATCATTGCCATATCCAAATTAACTTTATTTAACAACCTTTTTCTTCTCTTTTCCTAGCAAAATGATAAGAAAGGTTGAAAATTAAATAGTATTCTTTCTTATCTTTGTTCAATGCAAAATTTCTTTTCCTACTTACGTTTCCTACTTTACTTGTTTCTAATGCAAAGTGAAATCAATAAGTTCTTTTAAATTTATTTTACATCAATCAATGCTTTACCAACCTGTCATATGAGTCTTTTATGTAGTAATAATTAATTTTGTCATAGAAATAGTTTGGTGGATTCTCCATAATAAATTGTATTATATGTATAGTCAGTACAACTCTAGATAAATAAGGGATTTACTAAATATATGATAATATTATATTATGAGAATAGTAACAATTAACTTCATCTAATTATTGTGGAGAATCCACCAAACTTATGATAAAATTAATTTACTAAATATATGATAATATTATATTATGAGAATCTATTATAATTAATTTTATTGAATTCACGAAATCTTGTCTCGATCTTGCCTGACATGAAATAATATGCCGGATAAATTCAGCTAAATTATTTTTAGCAAAAAAGTTAGATATTACGCGTTCTCATGGAAAGAAAAAGCATCAAATACACAATCACAAAAGTTAATGCATAAAGTAGCTTAAAATGTTCATATATCGATTTCAATACCTAAATAATATGCAGGTAAATTCAGCTAAATTTATTTTTTGCAAAGAAGTTAGATATTAACGCGTTCTCATGAAAAGAAAAAATATCAAACACAAAATCACAAAAATTAATGCATAAAGTAGTTTAAAATGTTCATAAATAAGTTTCAATACCTAAATAATATGCGTGATAAATTCAGCTAAATTATTTTTAGCAAAGAAGTTACTAGATGTTAATGCATTCTCGTGGAAAGAAAAAACATCAAATCCAAAATTACAAAAATTAATGCATAAAGTAGCTTTTTCATAAATCGATTTTAATACCTAAATACACTCGGTACGAAAATATTAAGTATAGCCGTACAATTAGATTTTAAGATCCAAAATCAACTAAAATCGAGTTTACCGGTGAGAAAAAGAATTTCGATTAAATGTTTATAATCTAAAATAGTAACATAGTTTATTTTTAAAAAAAGTATCAAATCCAAATTCAAATGGAAATTAACTAAATACATAACACCTGGATCAGATTATTTATTTTGTCTGCTTAAAAAAGAAAATGTAAATGTCAGTCTTGTCCTTGTAATTTTCGCATAATTCCACACATATCACCTTTCCCTATCATCCACAGCTACTAGTATAGTACATTAAAACTAGAAGTCAATTTCTACCAAAAAAAGTGTAATAACGCTCACAGTTATTTCTCTTTTTCTTTTTCTCCCCCCCTCTCTCTTTCAACGCGTATGAATCCAATGCTCATAGGTTTTTGTCTGATTACCACATAACTCACAATCAAAATCAAAAGTAAAATGCAAAAAAAAGTCACCAATTTTTGCATAGTGGTCTGAGACAGGTGTGAGGGGTGGTGTCAGTGATGATGATATCTATATGTTCATGAACGTGGAGTTGAAAATCTGATTTAGGAAAAAGATTGATGAAAAATAAGACCAAGAAAAGAAACAAAAAAAATACAAGTAGCAAAAGAACTTTTCCTATAGTGGGAAGCTCCATTTGTATTGGTCCCACCATTAGAATCCCAGGTGTCAAGAACTCTTCTTCTTCTTCATCAGCTTAATTGTCCACCACCCTAAAGGCCTAAACCTCTCTCTCTCACACACACACAGAGTAGCATCTTTACTTTCCAGTTCCAAGTTTGCTTTTTTTTTTTCTCCAACTTCTTTGGTCTTTAATGGCTGCCCCACGGACCACAGCTAATTTTCTTTGTGTAAATACGTGGGTCGGTGTTTTAGTCATCTGGGGTTCTCTCTTTTTATCTTTTTGGTCGGTATAGATACCCTAATAGCCAAAACAGAAAAGTAAAAAAGAAGAATTCTTAGTATTGAATTATTGTTAGGTGCTATACTTCCTCTTTCTTTGACCCTCTCTGGTGGATAAAATCCTTTCAATATAGTTTTTTTTAAGTATATCTGGTGTTATAAGAAGAAAAGAAAAAGATTTTTTTTCTCTGTTCAACGTGCCAAGGAAGAAGAAATTGTCGTTCTGATTGTTACCTGCGTGGTTTACTCTTAATTGCATGATTCATGAGGCAAAAAGTTTTAATCTTGGTGAAAATCTCTTTGTGGGGGTGCCTCTAAATTGATTAAAAAGGTGATTTTTTTTCTCTCATTGATAAAAAGGGATTTTGGGTTTTCAAGTTTCTGCCGACAAAAAAGTACAAAGAAGCGATCTTTGATTTTCTTTATGATTTGCTGATGCCACATTCTGTGTCTGAAACAGTTTTCTCAATAGTTGAAGGGTCATTTTGCTGGCAAAGTTGTTGATTGGAGAAAAGTTGAAGTTTTTGCTCTCTGTGTAGAAAATGAAGTGCTGAAGTTTTTGTAGTGAAGCCAAATTGCTTTCCATGTAGTATTTTTTTGGGGGAGATTGCACTGCGCTTATTGGAAGTAGTGTTAAAGATTGTTCTTGAAAAGGGAAAAAGCAAAAGTTTGATTCGTTACCAACTAGGTAAGTCTACAGTTCCTTTAGCTTTACTCTGTTGGGAATTGAAGAGGGAATTCTTTTTTGGTTTTCTTGTAAGTACACTTTGCGACATAGTTGTTGTCTTCTTCTTTGGTTGGTTCCCCAAAATTTTGGTAAAAGTTTTCTATTGTTTCCTTTTTTCAACCCCTTTTCACTACTGCAATTGATATGATATTGGAAGCATCTCCTTTTTCGCTGTAGTGATATTCCATATTTTGTAGATTAGTAGAATTTTCATGATCCTTACATTCTGTTTGTTGCAAACTTTATATTACTTTTATTGAAAGAGATCTGAAGGTGAGTCTATTTAGGGAATGCAACATAGCCTAGTATATTGGAAATAATAATTTGATGTTTCTAACTAGGATCTTTATTGGCTATTTAGCTGCATTCATTTGCTAGGGAGTCTATGTCGTTTCAATTCCCTTTCCTTGATTCAGAATCTTAGGGAGTTTCCAATTATATGTCCTTAATGTAAGTCCTTTTGTTCTTGACCAGACTTGAGCAGGGAGGCTATCGTAGTATCGACAATTGAATAGAGTGCACTGAAATTTATTAAGTTCCCAAACATGGCAAAGAGATCATAGCGAGCCACTCTGAGATATGAGAAGGATCGAGCTGGGTGCATTTGGGGTTTAATTAGCATCTTTGATTTTCGTCATGGTCGAACCACTAGAAAGTTACTCTCAGATAGAAAGCGAGGAAGCAAAACAGCTGTTGGTAAGATATCTATTATCCTCACTCTTAGAGATGAATCTGTCTCTATTCTTTGTTTGCAGCTTTGGTATCCTACCATCTGATGTGAATTCTCTCATCCCCTCCCTTCGTCCGACAAAATCACGTTATTTTGTCTTCTGCAGATTCTGCTTGTTCAAGCTCTATGCAGGAATTACCAGATCCCACTGACAATAGACTGAATATTGAGGTATGTTATGAGGCAACATTGTGACTGTATGTTGAATATATAATTCTTTTGGAACAATAAGGCTTTGAAGACGCTTTAGCATTTACGTCGTTTCTAACAGTTTTTTGTTTATCCATATGCTGGCATGATAAAATGTATGGTATTGATGATTTTAGGATAATGGAGAAAGTGAGGTAGCAGTACCTGATCCTAGAACAAGTGTAAAGAAACTGATGGAAGAAGAAATGGTGAATGAGCAAAGCCTGAAAAATCAGGGTAATGGCTCTGAAATAGATGCAGAAGAGTTTAATTCACAAAAATCATGGCGTGCAAGAAAGAACAGCAGGCGAACACGCAGACCAAGTAATACGCACTTTCATGATTTAGATGATGACGGAAAATTGAGGTCTGAAGCACCTTATCATCAAGATTCTGGAGGGAAGGCCCTCGATGATCTGGACATTGTAATGGAAGAGCTGCGCCAGATTCGTCAGAAAAATCAAAAGTTTGTGAAGGTCCGCGAAGATTTACATAATGATCATAACAAGCAGTCATATCAGACTCAGCCAGTTGTTGAAGAAAAGGTAAATGCAGCGATTGAGGTGTTTATAAATCAGAGATCAAGAAACAATAAACAATTAGGAGAAGATAACAAGACTCTCCAATCAAAAGAGTTTATGGATGCTCTGCAGACACTAAGCTCAAATAAGGAATTTATCTTGACACTCCTACAAAATCCAAACTCAAGGCTGTTAAAGCAAATCGGAAGTTTAGAGGATGATCAGTTTGAGGAAAAACAGAAACCTAACTTGATTCCAGAATCTAATATGTCAAAGGAAAACCGAGTTCATGCAAAAACAGATGATGTCATAAACCACAAACAACGCAAATTTTTCAGGAGGAGCAAGTCTCAAGAAATTTACCCCCCAATGGAAGATGAGACACCCCGACCTTCAAGTAAAATTGTTATTTTGAAGCCTGGACCAGCGGGCTTGCAATCACCGAGTGCTCAAACGAATGTTAACACTCCAGTGCACTCGCGATACGCAGAGAAACGTACAAATGCAGGGTGAGAGAAACACATCCCAGTTCTCATTCACAGAAATTAAAAGAAAACTCAAGCATGCAATGGGAAAGGATCGTCATGGGATATCTCAGGAAGGAACCATCCGCAGATTTCCATCTGAGCAGTTGAAGTGGAGTAACATTGAAAGAGGGATCTCTGGAGAAAATTTAGGATGGAGTTCTCCGAATAGAGACCATTTTTATACTGAAAAATTTGCTAAATCTCCTCTGGGCATCAGTTACTCCAGCTGATACGACACAGCAATACCCCAGTTTCACTTACAACACTTGGGCAGCAGGAGCAACATTATGGCACCAGCAATACACTATTTTTGCAGCATAATCAAATATTGGCAACAGCAGCAAAATGATTCTCTAATTTGTATTACTTTCTATTATATCTTTTTATAAGCATAATCATATTATGTAATATCATCATAGAGTGTATTATAAACTCCATGATGATCATTAAGTATTTGGTTCTTTCCAGTTCTTTCTTTTTATATGCGTGCTAATAGGTGAGGCTTTTTATTTGCCTCAATAGGATTTGTAAGGTAAGGTTTAGCTCGGTATGTGTTTGGTAGTAGGCGACACTACTCGAGCTTTTGTCCCTTTGACTTGTACTTTTCCTTTGCGGTGTTGTTTCTTTATTAATAAAATTCTATAATTTGCCCAAAAAGAAAAACTTTAACTCTCTGCAAGTGTGTTATTTTGCAAAAAAATAAACTAGAACTGAATTCCAATACCATTTGCAAGTGTAGTAAAAAAGAGGACCACAATGAACACCAAAATATAGACTAACAGAACCATCTCCATCTGTGGAAAAAACATCTACATCAATCCATAAGCTAACTTACGGTCAATCCATGCAACTGAGCATATATCAAATTTCACATCATTAAAAATAATAAAATACCAAATTTCACTCGAATAGTAAAAGATCTTAATAAGTACATTAGCAAAAGATATATTTACAAGCCAAACAATTACATTTACATACATCATTTGAGTTTATCACAAATGACACTACATTCAAGTTTTTCCATAGATACTAGTTACACAATAACTATTATCCTCTTGTCCGTCTTACACCAGTCATATTCAAGATAGGACATAATCTGAGGTATCAAAAAATCACGTACAGTCAAACCATTGAAGGTGTTCAGTTAAGCAAAAATAATTAAAATAGAGCCACCACCTGTATACACAAGTCTACCATACTTTAAAGTTCATCATTGACGATCATAAACATCATAGTCTGACGCTCAAGTTCACCCATGCGTATAAACAGTTCCATCTTTTTGACATCATCACAAAGAACCAATTGTGCTTTGATGCGTTGTGTTGGGGAGTACAACTCAAATATAGGGGATTCAATGATGGAATAAATCTGACCACGAAGATTGGATTGGTCACGATCCCCAATCTTGTCAATCAAGGCACCCATTCGTTTGTCTTGACTTTCGGTAAATTGTTTCATAACCTCCATCATACCCTTAAGAAATGTCTCATTATCATCCTCCACAATCTTTTTTCTTTTCTTGCATTTCTCCTTTTCATTGACATTAGATGACCTCTTAGTATAATCACCTTGTTTATTGTTTTGTTGGGATCCAGCTTCTTCAGTTTCAGATGCTCCAACATTTGCATTTTCAGATGCTCCAGCAAATGTAGTAGGTCCAGTAGCATTTTGAGCTTCTCCAGTAGCCGCATTAGGTCTATGGGTAGTATCATCTTCTTCTCACCATCAACATCGATAGGAAATCCCAAACTCATGTCATTATAAGGTCCTGGAAATTGACTCCTTTGAATTTCCTCAACAACATCTAGTGGTCCTTCTACGAACTCTCCGGTTGCTCTATCCTTGCCAAAGATTCCTCCCAATCCTCAAACATCGGCCATTTCTTGGTATTCATTTTTTTGGCACCTGGATCAGTCTAGAAAATAATCACAAAAGAAAATAGAGCAATGCAATATTACTCAGTTAGTTAACTAACTCATTCATGAAAACACATGTATGAAGTAATGAAACTCTAATATCTTTAAATAAAGTATTAATTACCTTTAAGAAGTCATCCCAAAATTTTGGATCATCAACTATTATAGCTCCATCGCTATATTGAAATCCCAAACCACTTCGACTCTTTAGTGTAGCTATACTTGCATAACATTTCTTCCAATATCTTATTTTAGATATGGCATGTAGATCACCTTTCAATTCACTTTCAGGATGACGTTTGCGTAAATAGCATTCTAACTCCTTCAGGTATCCCGGCCTAAAGGTTCCATTATCACATCTCCAACCATTAGCACACAACTCTTTTAACCCATCTATAAGAGTCCGTTCTTCTTGTGGAGTCCATGTCTTTCGAGTCGAAGGAGTTGGATTGCTTGATCTTTTTGGCCCATTGTCTGAAGATGTTTGACTATTCATTTTGCCTTTAAATTCATATGGAATAGATTATCAAGAAAAAACCAGGGAAAAAATAAAAAGAAACTACATATTGAAAAGAAACTTTAGCAACTTTCAGAAGTTATAAACTGCATATTGAAAAGAAAAAAGAAAGATACTTCATACATCAAAGCATATAGCAGCCATTGATAGCAGAATTAACTTTACACTACTTTAAGATCATACTTGAACTTTCTTCGAGGCAGCATAATCAAACATATTAAGCAAACCAACAATTTTTATAATAGCATATTCTAAAAGTTTTAAGTACAAAAAAGAACCAATATTCCCAATTAACTAGCCTGGGATCACTGAAACAAAACAGTCATTCTAACTCCTGATAAAATGCACATCTTAAAACTCAAAACTAACTAAACATAAGTTATCACAAAAAATAAATATAAGTTGTCATCATTGATTAGATCTTGCATTCCACATTGATTGAGCCAACTCATCCCTCCAACTGGTCCATTCTTCAGAAGATTTAACAACATTAATGTTTTCGTGTAGATACTCCACTTGTTCTTCCATATCTATTTCTAAAGGATCCACTTCCATCTCTCTGCGGATAAAGTTGTGAATCAAACAACAAGCATTTATGATCCTGTTACGAACCTTAACTGAGTACCATGAAGAGCTTCTAAGAATTCCCCAACGCCCTTTCAAGAGACCAAACGACCTTTCAATAACATTACGAGCCCTAGCATGTTTCATATTGAAAAGTTCTTCCCGACATCGAGGCGGCGGATTGTCACCTTGCCAATCCCTTAACCAATATCTATAACCTCTGTAAGGTGAAAGAAACCCTTTCCATTCGTATATCCTCCATCGTACAAATAATAATTACCTATAATATAAACATAAGATTTAGTTACTTTTATATATCATACTTTTTATGTACTGCTATCTTCTCAAAAAACAAAATACATCATTCTTTTCGCGTTTTAATATGAATATATAAGCATATGCATAGCATACCCTCTGGAATTTTCAACCCATTGCGTCGCACTATAGCATCTCGTAATACACGACCGTCGGCAACTGATCCTTCCCAACCAGGTAACACATAAGTAAAATTGAGATTTCTATCACAAACTCCCAATACATTAGTTACTATATCTCCCTTCCTTGTCCTGTATCTTGGTTTGTTCACAGATGGAACTCTAATGTGAATGTAAGTACCATCAAGTGCACCTAAACAACCCTATAAAAAAATTATAGCGTTATCTCACTATAACATTTCCTTGGTAAAACTATATAATTCAGTTTTATACATATGCTCAATTAAATTTCACCTACCTTAAACCACTTCCATCGATCTTCAATCTCATCCTCAAGCACCGGTTTAGGATTCACAAGTAACAATGGAGCTAGTTTGAGTATAGCTCCCAAGCATTCATTAAACGCCTGACTTACGCTCCATCCCGATCTAATATAATCAACCTTGATAGATCTATTCTTCTCATGATGAGCCAAGATATTTAAAAACATTGCTAGCTTTTCACTACTTGACATATATTTACCATCAGTCAAACCTCCGATATCCTTAGTTAAAAGAACTAAAGCATGAAAGGCATTTCTATCCATTCTTAACTTATCGATACATACACTGTCACTATCATTTATGATACAACTTAAGTGAGAAATAATTTTTGGAACTTGAACACTCATTCGGTATCTAATCTCACGCCTATTTCTACGTCGTCTTCTCAGAAAATGACCATGAATAGCCGTAAAAATGCAAATAAGGACAACAAGAAATTGTTGGCACATTAGCTCCTCAAGAATGATATATTCAGTAGCTGACAGTGGTTGAAGATCCATAATAACACCTAATTTTCCGTAAAAATGGAAAGAATCAATATACATAATAGGAGCACAAAATTTGAATTTTTTTAACTACTTAAAGTTCCAATACACAGAATACTAGTTGAATTTTCAAGCACATCAATGTTCCAATACACCCGTTTCTAAACATTTGGGCATAAGAATGAAAGAAAAGAAGACCACCTTGATAAAAGTTCTAACCTTGTATGAAAAGAAAATAGATGGAGGCTAATGGTAAAATGTTCTTCAGTCAACCCTTCACCTTCTCCATCACCACAGAAGAGACAGCCCGCCAAAGAGGAGAAATTCCAGTCAAAGAGCAGATTATGTAGCCAAAGAGTAGATTATGTAGCCAAAGAGCAGACTAGCGTATGTGCTGTAGCCAAAGATCAGAATAGTAGCCAAAGAGCAATAGCGTATGTTCTGTATATAAAGAAATTTAGGAATTGGGTTTGAGGGGCGATTTAGTAATTTTAAGTCTTATCCATGTATAACTAATCCAGGGATTAGTAATCCCTTGCTTTGCTTGGTATTAGTTAATCCCTCATGTGAGGTATAACTAATCCATGTATTAAGTAGGAGTAAATTGAATTGACCAACCAAATATGGTATTGGACGGATTAAATTTTTATACGGGGATTATTTTACTTAATACGGCCTACCAAACGACCCCTTAACAATAATCGGCTAGCTATTTTTGGCCTAAGGTACTGTTATTTATTAATTCCTCATACCTCACATGTTCTAACCCGGGTCCCACAAATAAGTTTCTAAGTTTCCATCCATGCCCTCCCAAATGTTAACTACGTTCATAACAATACCCCAACCTTGTCCTCAAGGTTCAAGATAGAAAATTCTAATGAGAGAACATGAGCATTTGTGTTGGCTTGCACCAATGAAAAGAATTCACATATGTAATCTTTCGTGACCATCAGTGTAGTGTCAGATACTAAGTCAAATGCAGTGGCATTATCATGATCTACAACTATCCAACCATGAGAAAGTGGAACATCCAATAGAGACAAAGTGATCCAGCCGCAAGGCACTTCACTTTAGTTATACGTGAAAGCATAGGGAACTCAATCACAATGCCGTATTGAAGCTTGACCAACAGCAAAATATCCAGGCGGAAGAGCTTGCTGGGCACTGCCAATTGCATTACAGTGTAGCTGTGTGGCTTTATGATCATCATTATCCCGAAAGAGAGAGCATTTCGTTTCTTGTGAACTCCACTTCGTTCAAAAGCTTGCTGTCAGGTCGTAATGTCTGGGTCAATGAAACAAAAGCAAACTGCCACTATGCCCTCATAGCTTTCTGTTTATCATATAAAAACAAGCGATTACTTGACCAATGCAGCTTTAAAGCTTTCACCAGTATCGAATGCATACCCAGGAATGGAAAATGTGCTTCCCTGCCAAAGACAATAAAACTAACTCCTTGTGTGTCGGAGAAAAACTAATGGATAGGCATCCTTGTGGCGAATTGAGTTTCTGTAATGCCGCATGACGCTCATACTTGAGAGAATGACCCTCATGAACATGAATCCAATGATATGAGGCAGAAACGGTTAAGTGATACTTAAATCTAGTTGATAATGCAGCAAGAAAGTCACAAATTAGAGCACCAACAGTTGCTAGTCCATTCGCAATCCTCCACGATCATGCTGGATAATTATCGCGTTCAAATTATCTCAATTGTTGGAAAGATATGACCCATAACAGCATTGTTCAATTTGTCAATCCATGAATCCATAGCACGGCGCTTCGAAGTTGGTTGCAGTTCAACAGAGTGCACGACTTTGTTTAGGATATCCAACGGGAAGTTGGAGAAAGGTGGTATCAGGAGTCGTGGAGGCCAAGGTTGAACGTTGCTAGAACCTTCCTCCATATTATTTCTCTCTCTCCCGTATCTAATATTACCGGAATAAAAAGAGGGAATATATTCTAATGCATCAACTGAATTCTAGCCAAAATGAAGATGTCATTGTAAACATTTCGCTGATTAACCATAGTACACCAATACTTCTCCTCACGTGGAAATTCCTTCCGAAAGCTCTTAGTCAGAATAAATGTATAACCCTAGCTTTGCAATGTGTTAGTGAATAGATTATGTGATTGGACACCCGTGGGGTCATTCAAGCTTGAGCGAATTACAGTGATAGTACTAACGAAGTCCATGCCAAGAATAACACATACAGCTTGTATGGTGCGCACAAATTCAAGGACCTTGTGTTGTCTCTTATTCTTATGGATCTTGTCCTCAAACTTTGAGGCAAGAACATTACAAGTATTGCATTCCCCACCAATTGTCTTGTTATAGTCACTAAAGTATTCATCTACACAATCATGTACCATAAGTTCTGTCGAACTCTTGGATCTGAAGCAAGGAAGCAACATGTGGATGCTCCTGGCTCACAATAAAGTGGTATAAACTGAAAAGCTCTGCAGTTGCATCATAGGCAAATCAAACGCCAAGCTACCATCAGGTTCCGAATGAAAAAGTGTATGGTAGGGAACAAGAATTCTATTGTTATCCTTTGCAAGCAGTTCTTTTAAACAAACAAGGATGGGCACAAGTAACAGTCACAACAATCCATATGACAAAATGAAGTGAAGTCACGTAGTTCAAGCATGTAGAGCAAATGCAGTCACTATGGTTGTTTGCTACTATGAAGACGGTTAACATGGAAAATCTGGCATAATCAACATAAGGACCAGGATCAAAGATAATATACGCGAAGCAGACCTTGCTATATGAACTAGATCAAACAAGAGTCTAGTAGCTTTATCGATATGAATATGTGGTGACTGCTTGGAGTAACTTCCAGCTAATACCTGGAGCCCTCTCTGTATTTTCTGCTCCTGAGCACACTCTCTGGATTTAGACAACAAGAATCCTGGAAGATTGCGTTCTGCCCAGTATCAACCCAATTGCATCTGTGTGAGCCAAAGTCAAGGTAAGTGACACCTGATTTTGATTAACCCCACCAATATCTTCAAGAGAAGTAAGCAAACATGGAATTGTGCCAAACCATAGTGTACCATCAAATGAAAATTCTATTATAACAAATCTCACACTCGCATTCGACAGCACAATTCCTTGGCTAGTAAGAACCAGAAGATCTTATGTATCCCATTTACAGGATTTATCAAACACCTGAGCTACAGTAGTATCTAGTGAATTTTCTTCCTCCCCAGTATTAGATCCGGTCGTATCATCAAACATCTCACTATGTACCTTGGTTTGGAAGCTGGCATTTGCGCAGAAGCTATCATCGTACATCTTGGATACTGTAGTAACAGAGTTGTCTCCCTCATGGACAATAGCATTAGGATCATGAATGCTGGAGCTTACTGTGGCGTGTGAAATTTCGTCGAACACCTTATCATCAATAGTGGCAGAAGGTTCTTGTACCAATTCCACTACCTCTACTGATTTTGCATTCCCACTTTGATGTGCTTCTATATCTTCAGGATTTTCAGTCTCAGTATTACTCTCAGTAATCAATGTCAAGGAATCTACAGTTTCATACTGCAGTGGTAATTTATCGAACATATGGCCCGCCTTCGAGTTTCCATTTTCATATGTCAATTCAAATGCTGATGACTTCGAAAGAAGGCTTGTAGCAGGAAAGGGAGACACCGTAGCTGATTGTGACACTATAGGTACAGTATTAATGTAGTTAAAACTAACCTGTGAGGAATCAACAAGACGCCTCATCGGATATGTTTCGTTTTGCTGTCGAAAATGCTGAGCAAATTTCTCTTCGAAACGCGCCCAATGGAAGAATTGCTTGTTCCGAAACAACCATTTGATCCAAGTAAGAGCTTCACCATCAAGGTAGAAGGAAGGAAGAGGTAGCCAGTCCTTTTCGGAGAAGCCAAGATAGGTGAAGTACCGCTCAACTCAAAAAATCCAGCTCTCTAGGTTGCCGATGCCGTTAAATCGATCTAGTACCACGTCTATCATTGGAGTCCCATAGATGAAAGCACCAATGTAACAACTCCATGTAGAATATATTAATGGCAGTAACTAATGATTACAGCTCAAAGAAATAGAACAACATTAATGAAAATGCAAATGAAGAAGCTAAGTAAGACAGGAGAGAATCTAAGAAGGGGATGAGAAGCTAAACTCATAATTGGGAATAAGAGGACTAAGAAGTTTACTTAACAATAATCAGCTGACTATTTTTGGCCTAAGGTGGTAACGACCCGACCATCATTTTGTTTTTTAGATCTCTGTTTTCCTAATTAAAATTCTCCCTATGTGTTTTTACTACGAATAGTTGGTTTATATTTGGAAGGGGTCGGGTTGAAATTGAAACACTTAGTTCCTTAATAGTAGCTTTAGATGCCCAAGTTTGACTAGAGTCAACGTTTTGAATAAACGACTTCGAAACCGGGATTTGATGGTTCCAATAAGTTTGTATGATGATTTTGGACTTGGGCGTTTCGGGTGATCGGGGAGCATTTCGGCGTTTAATGTTGAAAGTTGGTTCATTAAAGGTTTTCTAGCTCTTTATATATATATATATTTGGTTTAGAGTAGACTTTGGTGTTATCGAGGTCCGTTTGGGATTCTGAGTCTGAAAAATTCCGTATGGTGATTTATGACTTGTACGCAAAATTTGGTGTCATTCTAAGTAGTCTAAGTATGATTCGGTGCGTTCAAAGCTAGTTAAGAAGTTTGAAATTCATAAGTTGATTCAATTTGGTTTTGGGGTGCGACTCATAGTTTTAATATTGTTTTATGTGTTTCGAGGGTTAGAGCAGGTCAGTATTATGGTTATGGACTTGTTGGTGCGTTTGGACGGAGTCTCGAGGGGGCTCGGGTGCGTTTCAGACCGCCTGGAGCTAAGTCCAAAATTATTGGTGTCTGGTTCTCGTTTCCTTCTTTGAGAACGCGGAAGGACCCTCGCGTTCGCGATGAAGGATTTGGGTATTGAGTGCTTTTGCTCTTCACGTTCACGAATAAGAGGCCGCATTCGCGAAGCTTTAGGACCCGTGACCTTCGTGTTCGCGATGGCTCGGTCGCGTTCGCGCAGAAGGATTTGGGGCCAAGGGGTCTGTGGGTCATTGCTCTTCGCGTTCGTGTGAAGGGCTGGTCGCGTTCATGATGCTTGGGCTGGCCTATCCTTCGTGATCGCGAGGACCCTATCGCGTTCACGAAGAGGAGCTTTAGGGCCTGGCCAGGCTTTGCCTTCGCGATCGCGAGGTCCCTCGCGATCGTCGAGGAGGGATAGCTGGGCAGAGACTTTATTAAAGTCGAGATTATTGCTATTTTGTTCATTTCTCTCATTTGTTGGATGATTTTATAGCTTCTTGGAGAGGGGTTTTCACCTAGCTATTGGAGGTAAGTGATTTCTACATAATGTGAGCTTAATACATAAATTATTAGTAGATTTTAACATGTAAATTGTGGAAATATTAGGATTTTGGTTGAAAAACCTATATTTTGATAAAAATGAGAGTAAACCACAAAAATGATTATGGAATTGGGTAAAAATTATATATTTGTGTTCGTGAAGTTGTGAGTAACATTTATTTACGAAAATTTCCGAAATCGGGGCATGTGGGTCTGGGGTGAATTTTAGGAACCTTCCAAATTCGGTTGGGTAATCACCCTAATAGTTAAAATATGAACTTTTGAGCAATTATTGATTAGTTTGTACAATCTTTGTCTAGTTTTAGATTGTTCGGCACCGACTTCAGGCTTTTAGAGTGATTTGTGGACCGAAAAGTGGACTGGGAAGGAGGTAAGTCTATTGCCTAACCTTGTAAGAGGGAAAAACCTCATAGGTGCTAAATTGTTATTTGCTACTAATTATGGGTGCTACGTACGCACGAAGTGACAAGAGTCTGTGCGTAGCTAAAATTCATGTTATGTTCGGGTAGACATAGGCCTTTATTATGCTATTACTTATACTATTTGGACACAACTTGCTAGTTTAATTGCTCGTGTTAATAAGTAAAAACTTGGTTAAAGATTATGTTAAATCGAGGTTCATTACTTAGAGAGTTGGCTGAATGTTTAATTATTGATGGAAATTATATCCTTTCATGGGCTTACCTCGGAGTTGTAAATATGGAATTCAAAATCTGAAAAGTTTTTCTATTCTTGTGGATCGGGCCGAACGCCTCTGCAATATTTATATATATTATGGGATGCATCCATTGATCGGGTCGTACGACCTCGGTAATGTATTTACACGATTATTATGGATCAAGCCGTACGACCTCGGCATAATTCGTGCGTAATGTCGCTAGGAGTCCAACCATGACTTGAGGATATATAGTTACATGTTGACCCTTACTCGTTGAGATTATTATGTGATATTTGGGGACTTTTAATTATTATTTTGATAAAGGATCATTTAATTATTGCCTCTTATTCCATCATTTGTGTTGTTTTTCATGCCTATTAAATAATCTTGTACATTATGTATATTGCCCACTATTAAGTGTCGTAGTCGACCCCTTTCACTACTTCTTCGAGGTTAGACAAGATACTTACTAGGTAAATAGTATTTATGTACTCACGCTATACTTTTACTATGTTATGCAGGTTCTGAGGCATGTGCATGATAAGTAGGAATTTTGACTGCTTATTAGCACTTTTTAACTCTTGTCTTAGTCCGAAAGTATCGAACTGGGTTCCCAAAACTAATGAAACTATGCAAATTGCAGGAATACTGAGAGTTTGGTCTCCCTTGTTGAAATCCGACTCAGAAAGGAGTATTCTGAAGCACAAGGGAATAAAGGATGTAGAAAAAAAGAAGTGTGATCCGCAGAACAAATTGCGGACCGCAGAATTCCATCTGCGGCTGCAAACCAAGCAACAGAGTCCAACAAGATTTCAGCAATATGCGGATCACACATGAATTGTGCTGCCGTAGAACTGGGCTTGCATTGACAAATATTTTCAAGTTCAGAGACTGTGCAGAAGTCCAAATCTTGACGCCTTGCAGAAGTGCGAACCGCACAAGAATTGTGCAGCCGCAGAAGTTGCTTCACAACCATTGCAGCTGCAACACTCACCTCCCTGCCAGCTGAAGAAATCTGCAGACCGCACATGGAATTGTATGGCCGCAGAACCTCCCGAGAGGTATTTTCTTCATCGATTTTTACCCCAGTATAAATAGACGAGTTTCATAAAATTAGGTCAAGTTTTGAACATACAAAGATGTTGTATCTGTTTCTTTTTACTATTTAGGAAGCTTTAGTTTATTTAAGTGTTTGAACATTAGATTTCATCATTTTAATCTTCCATTATGAGTTTAATTAGTCTTTCTTCTTTATTTTCTGCAATTTCTATTATGAGTAGCTAGATTTTTACTAGTGTTGTGACCCAACCCTAGTGCGTAAACCTTATGGGTAATTAATTTAAGGCTTGTTTATGATTGGATGTTGATTATTTAGCTTAGTTTACACCTCAATTTAAGAATTAATGGGTGAAAACATTGATTCTTGCCTATTTGACTTAGTTTCTAGTTGAGAAAGAGAGACTTAGTCTAGGATAACTTCACTAACAAGGAATTGGGTTAATTGATAAATTGATTAACCTAATTAAAGGGTTCAAACCCGATATAGTAAGGATCCAACTTGAGCTCATATCAATTATTTTTTATACCCATTTGTACTTGAGAAAGCCAAATTGGGTACAACCATTCCCTGGCCGAGAGGTATTGAGTGGGTAATATAGAGTTGAAAGCTATAATACACCACAATCAACAAAATAAGCATCAACATCTTTATCCTATTAGGCGAACACCTAGGTTATTGTCACATCCCTAGGCCTTTAAACTAATTGGAAAAACAACAAAATCATTCATCTCTAGTCTATTTTCCTTAGCTTGCAATCATTAGCGTAACAGTAGAAGTAAATATCCAAACTCTATTGTGGAAGTGCAATCTTAGGTAGTATATTTACTAGCTTCAAATATATACTCCTAACATCCCTCATAACTCCCAGTGGATTCGACCCCGACTAATAGTTAGGTAATTATTATTGCATACGATTGCATTATATCTCTTACTGAGATGTGTTGTGGACGTCATCAATTTTTGGGACCAATGTCGGGGAGTTAAAACGGTGTTAGCTACATATTTGGGTTTGTTTTTGGAATATCTTCTTTTCCTTCAGTGTTACTAACTTGTGAAAACAATTTTAGGTACAATCATGGCGGCAAACAATGAACTCGAAAATATGCCTTTGGGGATGTGGACGTCGAGGATGAGCAAGTTGATGAGGTTCCTCTTGAACCTCAAGCCAATAGAAGAGGTCGGGTGCCTCATGACAATGTTCTCGCAGCACCCCCACCTCCACCATGAGCGGCTCCACACCGGATATTACCCAATGAAGGATACGTTAGTGCAATAGTCCCTTCCCATATTAGGGCGGGCAACTTTCAAATCACCAATGTGATGCTCACTTTGCTTGAGCAACGGGGTTTCTTCACCGGTGCTCCAAGTCAAAATGCATATAAACATTTGAAGTGGCTTGTGGATACTTGTTGGAGGAGCAAACAAACAAATGTCTCCGAGGATGCATTGAGACTAAGGCGTTTTCCCTTCTCTCTACGAGGGAAAGCTTTAGATTGGTTGGAACGATTACCGAACCATTCCATTCACACTTGGGATGAGTTGGCGGAGAAACTTATTGCTAAGTTCTTCTCACCCGGTCATATGGCTATACTTCGAGATGAGTTTTTGAAATTCAAGCAAGAGCCGAATGAACTACTACATGAGATATGGGAGCGATATAGAACAATGGTTAAGGAATTTCCCAACAACGATATGACATAAAACATGATTCAGCAAACCTTCTATCGTGGGATTAACACAACCAACCAATGTATAGTGAATCAACTTGCCGGTGGAAACTTTATGACTACGCCTTATGCGGAGGCGTGTGAGATTTTGGATGAAATGGTGGAGACATCATCGGCGTGGCAATCCCTGCTAATGTTCCACAAGGTGATTCGAACATGATCCACCTTCATAAAGAGTTGCATGACCATGGGCAAGCCATTGCCAAGTTGACTACTACCATGAATCAACTAGCAAATTCTCAACTTCATCAAGTGCAAAATCCTAAGCAAGTCAACGCCATGGAAGGGGTGAACATGATGGTAAACAAGAGAAGGACCAAGGGTCCACAAGTACAAAATCGAGTGGACAATTATGTGCAAGAGGATAGTGGTTTTGATCAAGATGATTCTTGTAATGAACAAGAAGAGGAGGTGCAACATGTGAACAACTTTCAAGGTCAAAGAAATAACTTTCAAGGCCCGAACCAACAATAATGGCGGCCTCAAAACAATCAAGGCAATTGGAATTCTAACAATCAAGGAAATTGGAGTGGTGAACACAATCCAGGGAATTGGCATAACAACAAAAATCAAGGAAATTCAAGTGTAAATAATCAAGGAAATTGGGGGGAGGGGGGGTGTAACAATCAAGGCAGATGGAACAACAATCAAGACAATCTGGGGTCGGGTTTTCAAAGGCCCCCCATATATTAACAACCGAGCAACCTGCCTCCTTATTCTTCCCATGGTCCAAGTTCTTCAAATAATGAGATGGGCGTATTGAAAATATATTCAGGAAAATGATGGAAAAGAAAGCCACTTCAGATGCCCAACTTACCTCAGAAAACATATCAATCTGCAACTTAGAAATTCAAATGGGCAAATCTCTCAAGCTCTAAATTCTCGTTCTAAGAGGGCACTACCAAGTGACATGATAGTAAACCCAAAGGGTGAAAACAACACGGGGCATGCCATGGTCGTTACTACAAGAACTGGAAGAGGTGGGAACGCACCCACCTCAAATCAAAGGCAATTTGTGGATGCAAGTGGTGCAAGAAGAAGAGATCCCGAACAATGTGGTGCAACCTAATGATGAGGTTCAGATTCAGATTGATGATACTATGGAAGAGACTCAAGAGGAGGTGAACCAGTCTAGGTAACACATTATTGACATACCAGAGCCGGTAGTGAAAAAGGCTAAGGTACCATTTCCTATGCCTCCGCCTCCATACCCTCAAAGACTTGCCAAGCAAAATAGTAAAAACCAATTCAAGAAGTTCATTCAAATGATGAAGAGTCTCTCAATCAATGTGCCATTAGTTGAAGCTTTGGAGCAAATGCCCGGTTATGCAAAGTTTATGAAGGAACTTGTGACAAAGAAGCGGTCAATGAATTTTGAAACCATCAAAGTCACTCATCAAGTGAGTGCAATTGTGCATTCAATGGCTCCTAAGTTGGAGGTCCCGGTGCTTTCACGGTTTCTTGTACAATTGAAAGTGCCAAGTTTGCTACAACTCTTTGTGATCTTGGGGCAAGTATCAATTCGATGCCCTATTCAGTTTTCATGGGAATTGGGAAATCAAGGCCTACCTCTATGAGATTGCAAATGTCCGATCATACTATAAAGAGACCTTTGGGAGTGATTGAAGATGTCTTGGTTCGTGTTGATAAATTCATTCTTCCAGCGAATTTTGTAATTCTAGATTGTAAAGTTGATATGAGGTGCCGATTATTCTTGGGGGACCTTTCCTTGCTACCGGATGGCTCTTTATGTTATTGAAGATGGAAAACTTACCTTCTGGGTTGGTGATGAAAAAGTGATTTTCCATGTGTGTAAGTCCATGAGGCAACCAAAAGCTCGTTTGTGGACTTGGTGACCGATGTTATTGTTGATGAAACAAGTGCTATGATCAATATAGGTGATATGTTGGAGACCATCTTGCTCAACCTTGATGATGATGAGATAGATGGCTTCATGGAATGTGTGAACTCTTTGCAAGGAATGGGGTCCTATAACCGCACCCCGAAAATTATCCTTGGATCTTGAAAATAGGACAACTCCTCCTACAATGCTTTCTATTGAAGAACCTCCTACCTTGGAGTTGAAATTATTGCCTCCACATCTTTGGTATGAATTTCTTGGTCCTTTTTCTACTTCACCGATTATTCTTTCCTTTTGTTTGACTAACGTGCAGGTAAATTCCACTTTGGCGGTGCTACAAAAGAAGAAGAAGGCTATTGGGTAGACCTTGGCGGATATTCAGGGGATAAGCCCCGCATTTTGCATGCGTAAGATAAATTTGGAGGATAGCGCCAAATCATCTATTGAACATCAAAGGAGACTCAATGAGGCTATGCAAGAAGTTGTCAAAAAAGAGATTATCAAGTGGTTGGATGCCGGGGTTGTCTATCCCATCTCCGATAGTTCGTGGACTTCTCTGGTTGAATGTGTCCCAAAGAAAGGGGGCATGACGGTGGTCACAAATGACAAGAATGAGTTGATTCCTACAAGAACGGTGACCGGTTGGAGATTGTGTATGGACTATCGCAAGCTCAACAAAGTCACAAGAAAGGATCACTTTCCACTTCCTTTCTTAGATCAAATGCTCGATAGATTGGCTTACCGTGCTTTCTATTGCTTTCTTGATAGGTATTCTGACTACAACCAAATTTTTATTGCTTCGGAAGATCAATAGAAAACAACATTTACATGTCCCTATGGTACTTTTGCTTGCCATTTGGTTTGTGCAATACATCGACGACTTTTCAAAGGTGTATGATAACTTTTTTCACTGACATGGTAGAGGACTACCTTGACATTTTCATGGATAAATTTTTTATGGTTGGAGATTCTTTTGATGATTGTCTCATAAATTTGGATAAAGTGTTGGCAAGATGTGAAGAAATAAATTTGGTGCTCAATTGGGAGAAATGTCATTTCATGGTCAAGGTAGGCATTGTCCTTGGCCACAAAATATGAAAGAATGGAATTGAAGTTGACAAGTCAAATATTGAGATGATTTCTAAACTTTCACCTCCAACTTCGGTGAAGGGTGTACGGAGTTTCTTAGGCCAGACGGGGTTTTAACGGCGTTTCATCAAATATTTCTCTAAGGTGGTGAATCCGTTATGCAAACTTCTTGAGAAGGATGCTAAGTTTAACTTCAATGATGATTGCATGAGAGCTTTTGAATTATTAAAGCTTAAGCAGACAACTATTCACATCAACACCACTCCAAATTGGAGTGTTCCTTTTGAACTCATGTGTGATGCAAGTGAGGTAGTGGTTGGGGTTTTTTTGTGGCAACACGTCAACATGATTTTTCATCCGGTCTACTATGCTAGTAAGACCATGAATAATGCCCATGTCAACTATACCATTACGGAGAAAGATCTACTTGCCATTGTATTTGCAATTGAGAAGTTCCGCTCGTACTTGATGGGTGCGAAAGTCATTGTCCACACGGATCATGCGACACTTCGTTATCTTATGAGCAAGAAGGACGCGACAGCTCAGTTGATGAGATTGGTGCTTTTGTTGCAAGAGTTCGATATTGACATCCAATATAGAAAAGGGAGTGAAAACCAAGTGGCGTACCACTTGTCTCATTTGGAGGAGGAGGGGAGGACGCATGATGGCCTTGAAATCAACGACACCTTCCCTGATGTGCAACTTTTGGCTATTTCAATGAAAGAGGAGCCATGGTTCGCGGATCTAGCAAATTTTCTTGTGTGTGGAATCATTATGAATGAGTTCTCTTCAAACCAAAGGAAGAAGCTCAAACGGGATTGTCAAGATTATTATTGGGATGAACTATACCTCTTCCAGATTTGTACAGATGGGGTGATTAGAAGAGGTATACCAGATGAAAAGCAAGGTAAAACTCTTGGGGCTTGTCATTCTTCGCCATATGGTGGTCATCATGGTGGAGCGAGAATGGCAACCAAAGTGCTTAGTTGTGGTTTCTATTAGCCCACTCTTTACAAGGATGCAAGTGAGTTAGTGAAAAGATATGATGAATATCAAAGAACTGGTGGAATCTCTAAAATAAAATAAAATGCCTCTCACTACCATTTGGAGATTGATATATTTTTGATGTGTGCGGTATAGACTTCATGGGTCCTTTTGTGAGTACTTGTGAAAACACCTACATCTTGGTCGCAATGGATTATGTGTCCAAATGGGTTGAGGTCGTTGCTCTACCCAACAATGAGGCAAGAAGTGTGGTGGCATTCTTGAAGAAGAATATTTTCACAAGGTTTGGTACTGCGTGGGCTATTATAAGTGATGGGGGTTACATTTTTGCAACAAGGCTTTCGATACTTTACTTAGCAAGTATGGTATTACTCATAAAGTCATGACTCCCTATTATCCACAAGCTAGCAGTCAAGTGGAAGTCTCCAACCGGGAGATAAAGAGTATTTTGTCTAAAACGGTGAATGCTAATCGGACGGATTGGTCCAAGAAGCTTGATGATGCATTATGGGCTTACCAGACGGCTTACAAAACACCTACTAGAATGTCGCCATACCGGTTGCTGTTCGGAAAAGTATGTCATCTTCCGGTGGAACTAGAGCACAAGGCCATGTGGGCTCTAAAGAAGTTGAATCTTGATTGGGATCTAGCCGCTAACTTGAGGGTTGCACATTTGAATGAATTGGATGAGTTCCGGTACCATGCTTATACAGTCCATCCTTGTACAAATAAAAGATGAAATATCTTCATGACAAATACATTTGGAACAAAGAGTTCAAGCTGAGCGATCTTGTATTGTTGTTTAACTCTAGGTTGAGGATGTTTCCCGGGAAACTAAAGTCTAAATGGAGTGGTCCTTTTGAAATTGTGGTTTGACATCTTTTGGTGCATTGGACATAAAGAACAAAAATAATGAAGTATCCTGAGTCAATGGTCACCGAGTGAAGCACTACTTGGGAAAAGTTGGAGATAGCCACGTCGTGGTGGTCATTCATTTCAATTGATGATATTATGCGTCATGTCGCAACGTTAAATCAGGCGCTTCTTGGGAGGCAACCCATGTTTCTTTTCCTTTTTCTTTTGTAGTTAGGTGTTGTTTTTCTTCTAACTTGATTTGAAGTGTGCTACAGGCTGAGTGTGGCTTACAGGAATTATGGACCAAGAATTTGGCTAAGTGTTCTAAGAATTGCGGACCGCAATTGAGTTGTGCGGACCGCCGAGTTGTGGGTGTTGTAGCAAATGAGCAATGCAGCCACACAATTAGTTTGCGGAACACACAATTGAGAGGTTGAAAATACCAACTCTCTGAACTTTTGGTTTGTCAGAGAAGAGGTCGATGTGCGATCGCACATAAAATTGTGCGGACCACAGATGAGATGCTGAGATAATATTACCAGGTAACAGAGTGCGGACCGCACATGAAATTGTGCGGCCGCACTCGCCCGTCTTTCCCTTGATAACTATAAGCATAAATAGAGGAACATGGATATTTGTTACGTTTTTCACTCTCTGAGCATAAAATAATAGTCCTCTGTTAAACTCTCTTAGTGATTTCATCTGTCCACATGCACAACAACTTTGATCATTTATTCATTACACTCATTCATCTGGTATGCTTCAATTCCATGGTAATTTTTTTAATTTTAGTTTAATTTGTAGCTTTTTAGTTCTTTTTAGGCCATTTGCCAATAGAATTCAATTGTGGGTCCACGTGGGGGGGTAAATCTATACTGGGTTACCTGAATTCATGTTCTATGGCAACTAAGTTAGCATAATCTCATGTTTCTATGATGTTGCCATGTCAAAGTGTGCACGAACTTGAAAACCGTAGAATGAAATAATTGATCTGTATGTAATTTTTGAATTATGCGGCCGCACTTGAAGTTGAGCTATCCGCGAATGTGGAATTTAGGGCAACTTAGTGAAGAAATCATTCTGCGGCCGAGTGTTAAAATGTGCGGAACCTAGAATTCTCATCGAGGCCATAGAACAGCCCATTTACTGTCTTCAGAGAGTCCATACTTTTTGACTCCAATGTGCGCCCGCATGTCTAATTATGCGGGCTACATAAATCAAGTTGCATCCACACATCAGCCAATTATCTATCATCATAGATTTGGCATTTTTGTGTCTCAGAGGTGCGAGTGCAAGTGAAATTATGCGGATCACACTTCACTTTTGTGGTCGTAAAACAAAAATGTGTTATCCGTAAGGCCGCATCTGCGACCGCAAGAAAATTATGCGGACTGCAGATCTTATTTCCTGCAAGCATGCTTTTACTGAACACCCTTACTGTGTACTATGGTTATCCTTTTCTCTTATGTCTCCTGTGTATGTTTGAACATTGAATTGCTACTAACATTCGCCTTTGCGTGATACAGACAATGGTTCCATCAAGAGGACGAGGTGACACGTTAAAAGGAAAAGGTGAACCTTCTCGGGGATGAGGCAAGAGGGCCTTACCTGTTGGCCAACAAAAGGAAATTAGAAAGAAGGCAACAGCCGGGAGAGGGAGAGGTGCAGACGTCTCCAAGACAAGCTCATATGTCCCGTCTAGGGAAGTATCAGATGGCAACTTAGCCTCTGTTCAGGAGCAGTCGGCCGTACAGTCAAGGCCGGAAGGGAGATACCAACTTAGGGACGAGCCGTCATCATCTCACAACACTTCTGAGGGATCGGGGAGTACTAATCAGGCTTCTGAGCCATCGGTTACGTCAGTCCCTGTGACACGGGATGCACTAGTTCAGGATATTGTTGATGATGGCAGATGGGAAGATGCTACAGCTGCTAGCCTTGAAAGAACAAAGAATAAAGATGTTTAGGAGGACCGCTTCATCATCCTGGCTACTTTCACTAGCTTCCGCACATGGTGGCCAGCGAGGTTGTTATCCCTTGAGTGACAGTTCCTATTGACCGATTTGGAGAGGTATAACCCAGCTATGTTGAGACAGTTCAGGGAACACAAGGGGTGGATGTGGTTCACTCAAAGTTTAGTGGAAGTCAAAGAGTACCTGGTCCATGAATTTTATGCCAATGTGGCTCATAAAAAGGGGACAAAAGTAACCAAAGTACGTAACATAAAAGTGAGGTTTGATTAGCATACGCTCAATGCGTACTTGGGGTTTGATGATGTTGAGCCGAAGGAATACTTGGAAAAGTGTGTAATAGGGGACGAGATCTGACCTTGGTTAGCGGAGATTCTGGCACCACCAAGGTCACTACCATCATGGATTGCTGCTAGGGTCTCTAGTCACCAGAGCACGTTAAGTTTTGAGGCGAAGGGGTGGCAAACCTTTGTTTGCAGCAGACTAGACCCGAGCCAGAACGAGACTCACCTTCCGATCCCTCGGGCAGTTTTGGTTGTTTCTATTATGGCCGGGTACCCGATCAATGTGATTGCCGTGATGTCTGCTAACATCTCGGTGATCACTCGGCAAGATGACTCATCCTACCGGTATCCCAACACCATTAATGTATATCTCATCGATGCAAAGGTAGATCCAAGGAATTAAGATACAAAGGTAAAGCCGAAGAGGAAAGTTCGGCCTCCTACCACCACAGACCAGTCTGATGAGCCACCTGTGGTAGCTTCTGAGGCAGTTGATGTTCCATTCACTTCGACCGAGCTTTCTCCAGTGCTGTAGTCGTGCCTCCGCCATCATCTACAACCCCTACTACAGCTTCTTCCGCAGCTTCCACCTCAGTTGTTAGGAAAATTGCAATGCCTAATGCCTCATTATCTGCGCTGCGAGTCTCCCAGATATTGGCGAGTCTTAATAACTAGATGCAAACAACCATTGCAAAGATATCTGACTTATAGTACTATTGCAACGCAATCTTCTATTCAGGTACCTCAATTTCCCCCCGACCGTTGAGAGATTGAAGAACTGACTACCTTGGTACAGCACATGTTAGTGATTGAAGAACTGGGAAAGGAAGTAAAGAAGATGAGGAAGTCCCAGGCTAGTAAGAAGTTAGTAGGCCAGCTCTGGATAGAGGTGAACAAAATTGCTACAGCCGGAGATCTTCCATTTGACATATTACATTAACCCGCACCAGTCTATACCAGATCCTACAGCCCCATCTGCATCGGTAGCACCAGCTGGCCAGACTGAAGAGCCAGACCTTACTGCCGACACTGTTGAGGCAGTGCGCGAGATGTTTGCCAACCCAGCCACACCTAGAGTCGAAGATGATGAGATCTAGTTGGCTGACCTAGAGGGCGATGACATTACTGGGGACACAGAGATGTCCAAGGAACTATAGGGAGTTTTCTTCACTCTTTTCCCTCTTTTACTCTTATTTTGCTAAGCATTGGGGACAATGCTTATTATTATTCGGGGGGTGGAGTTTATTTGACACATTTGGCACTTTGATACATTTGGCCTGTAATAATTTGATGATATTATCTCTTTTCTTATTTGTATGTATATATCTTCTCTCTCTCTCTCTCTCTCTCTCTCACTATGTATATTCATTCTATCTTTTGTAGTTTTGCTCATTAGCTTCTTTATCTTTGTTTTTGCGTATTAGCTTCTTTTTATGTTTTAGTAGCGTATTAGTTCTTGTTTTGTTTAGTAGCTTCTTCTTATGTTTTAGTAGATAATAAGCCTTTGATTTTCTTAACGCCACGGTTCTTTCCAAAGGTAGTTGTTGTGTGAACCGGGTGACTCGTCCCAACGGTAGATGGCGTGACAACCTTCTTAAGGGAATGAGTCTGTTTTTGACTTTAGGTAATAATAGTAGTAGTAATGAATAATAAAACCTAATTAAGTTATGCTCGAAGAGTCAACCATGTTTCATTTGGCACCAACACACTTAACCATGTGCTTATGGTTAGAGACAAGGTTTCCAAAAGAAATAGCTCTAGTTAGTGACTTTGTGACTCTTGTGTTGACTTTTGTAATCATCGAGTGGTTTAATTGGACCATAGTGATCTTTAAACTTGAATGTGGTCATTGTAGGCTCTCGACTCTATCCTCTTTTACAATCTAGTTGCGTGAGGGGTGAGATGAATTGTTGCTAGGCCAAGTATCCATGCGAAGAGTCTAGAACTTGCCCCGAATGTGTTTCAAGGCAAAATCCTAAGTTTTACTTGGTTTGAGAAGTGATTGTAGGCTCTCCTTGGCCCGTTTGAGTTTTAATGTCATTATCTCTAGTCAACCCCTTTGAGCCTCTAGCCTTTCTCATTTGATAACCATGTTACAAGCCTTTACCTGTTTTGTCGTGACCCTCTCTTGGCACCCGGACTTTCCTTAACATTCTTGTGAAACAAATGGCTTAAAACGTAAGTTTGGGGAGAGATGAGGAATTTGAAAAAAGGTATCAAGGCACAAAAATTAAAAGAAAAAAAAATTCTATAGGAAGAGAAGGCAAGAAAAGAAATGATCTCTATGAGAAGAGAAGACAAGAAAAGAAAAGAACAAAAAGAAAAATGCAAAAAGTGAATAAGCGCAAGGGTTGAATGGATTCAAAAAGAGGTATGATCCCAAGCATTGAGAAAACAAAAAGGGAGAAAAAGAATGAAATGAACAAGAAAGAGTGATGTTAAGACTCTCTAGTCCCCAATGAAAAGATAGTGCCTCTAAGAATTGGCAAGTATGAGCCGAGAAATGAAAGATAGAGTGCTAAGGAAAGGTGTAACCACTTACATCCCGAAAGATGTCCTACTTGATTTCAAACCGAGTGAGTTTACATCAGTGGCGATCTACATGAGGGGCAAGCCTATGGTACTTGAAGCCGTACTTGTGACATTCTCTTGTGAGAGATGAGTGAATCTTTCACGAGAGTGCTAACTTCTTATAGTGAGCTTGGCAAATGGAAAGTAGAGGAGGAAGAGTTTGGAGTCCACCATGGCCTACATGATGGAGCAAGAGTCCTTGATGAGTAAATTCAATTTTTGAAGCTCAAATGTCACATTAGAACTATATGTGCATGAATGTTTAACTTGTCGCCTTGTTGATAATACATGAGTAGTGTGGGTAATTGTTGGTCCCAACTGATGTGTGAATGGATCACCTTTGACTCGCTGAAATGACTCTTAATTTTAGGAGGTGAGAACTAATTTATTTGCTCGAGGACAAACAAAGACTTAAGTTTGGGGGAGTTGATAAGTGGGGATTTTGACTGCTTATTAATACCTTTTTGCTTTTATTTTAGTCCAAAAGTATTGAATTGTGTTCCCGAAACTAATAAAATTGTGTAAATTGCAGGAACGCTGGAAGTTTGGTCTCCCATGATAAAATCCGACTCAAAAAGGAGTGTTCTAAAGCACAAGGCAATAAAGGGCACAGAAGAAGAGATGTGCGGTCCGCAGAAGAAATTGCGCGGCTGCAGAAGAAATTGCGGACCGTAGAATTTCATCTGTGTCCACAATCCAAGCTAAAGAGCCCAACAGGAGTTTGACAAATGTGCGGACCGCACATGAATTTTGCAGCAGCAAAATAGGGTCTGCACTGATAAATATTTTCAAGTTCAGAGAATGTGCAGAAGACCAAGTCCTAACGCCTTTCAGAAGTGCGGGCCACACAAGAATTGTGCGGTCGCAGAAGTTGCTTCGCAGCCGTAGTCCAGAAATGTGCGACTGCAGAATCCTCCTTCCTGCCAACTGAAGAAATCTGCGGACTGTATATGGAATTGTGCCATCGCAGAACCTCCCGAGGGGCATTTTTGTCAGTAATTTTTGGCCCAGTATAAATAGACAAGTTTCACAAATTTAGGTGAAGTTTGAACGTTCAAAGCTGTTGTAGCCATTTGTTTTTACCATTTAGGAAATTTTAGATTATTTTAGTGTTTAAACATTAGATATCATCATTTTAATCTTTCATTATGAGTGTAATTAGCTTTTTTTTCTTTATTTTTTGCAATTTTCATTATGAGTAGTTAGATTCTTACTAGGGTTGTAACCCAACCCTAGTGTGTAAACCTTATGGGTATTTAATTTAATGCTTGTTTATGATTGGTTGTTGATTATTTAGCCTAGTTCATGCTTCAATTTTAGAATTAATGGTTGCAAATATTGATTCGTGCCTTTTTGACTTAGTCTCTACTTGAGAAAGAGGGATCTAGTCTAGGTTAACTTGGCTAACAAGGCATTGGGTTAATTGAGAGATTGATTAACCTAATTAAAAGGTTCAAACTAGAGATAGTAAGAACCCGACTTGAGCTCATATCAACTATTTTGCTTGATACCCATTTTGACTTGAGAAACCCAAATTGGGCAAAATTAATTTCTGACCGAGAGGTATTGAATGGACAACGTAGAGTTGAGAGCTATAATACATCCCAATCAACAAAATAAGTATTAATGTATTTAACCCATTAGGCAAACACCTAGGTCATGGTCACATCCCTAGGCTTTTAAACTATTTGGAAAAATACCAAAAACATTCATCTCTAATCTATTTTCCTTAGCTTGCAATCATTAGAGTAATAGTAGAAGTGAAAATCAAAACTCTGTTGTGGAAGTGCAATTTTAGGTAGTCCATTCGCTTGCTTCAAATATATATTCCTAACACCCGTCATAACTCTTTGTAGATTCGAGCTCGATTCATAGTTGAGTAATTTATATTACATACGACTATATCATATCTGTTATTGAGGTGTGTTGTGGACGTCATCAGTACCCATAGGACGGATTAGCTTACGTGATTGAGGAGACTCAAAGTAGTGCTGCACTCTCGTCTGCACGCCTTGAAGTCACATTTCTTATGGTTCTGCTACTATTTATTTGCTTCAGACTGTGTATTATTTATTTCAAGTGTTGTATTTAGCAATTTTGTAGACGCTCATGTACTTCGTAATTCCAGTTTTGGGGTTGTTAGATAGTTGTTGGATTTAGTTTGTTATTCTTTATTGAGTTTTATCCTTTATTTATGATATCATGTTGTTTTATGCTTAGTATAGCTCTTGATTTATATTATTTGTTGATTTGCTTAGCAAGTAATGTTAGGCGGCATCACGACCCATTGGTTAGGAATTTGGTTGTGACATCAAGTTATTTCATCCACAGAATAAATTCACGCACAGATTCCTCCTACACACAAAGAACTCCTTTAATGACTTCCACCTGAACCGCCTCTCCTTCGGTACTCTTTTTTCTATCATCAGGAAATTCTCCTGACCACAGAGAACACCATTCAGTGAATAGAACCCAATAGATCCTTCAATAGCAATCTTCCATCCCCACACCACATTTGCCTTTTGCAAACAATCATCATTAAAGTTGAAAAGAACAAAAATTTAAATCTTTCTATTCATCGATTCTCATTTATACGCATTACCATTAGAAATTTTGAGAAATGCATACAGCACCACCAAGTTCAATAACAACCCAAATTGTATGTCTCATATAATAATTTTTTTAGGTCTTTAATAATGTCGGTGACAAGCATCTATGGCGGGTGGTCGATATGTCGCCCTATCTGAAGCTATTGTTGGCACAACTAGCAATGGTGCCCCCATTGAATTTTTACATATACTATAGAGACAGACAAAAAAAGTGAGAATTGTGATTCCAAGAGAGTGTATTGGAGAACATTTTCCATTTTATGAATAATTGCTTCTTTTGTGTATGCATTGTATGAATATTTTCTTAAGGGAAAGGATTTGTGGAAGTGTTTCTAGTGCTTGCATTTGTTTTTTTTCTTTGTTTATTTTACTTAACTCAATAAATTTCTCTTTGCCTCGGATGTCATAAATCAGTTTGTTGGTGCTTTAGTGGTGGGCTTTGATTGGAAGAGATGGTGAGAATGTTTACCCATAAAACGTTGCAGTGGAATTTATACATGATCTCTAGATAAGTGAATTAATTTGATCTTAAAATAATAAAATAATTGAAGAATTATGCAATACTTAGCCTTGAGATAGAGATGAAATAACAGAAATAGCAATTCAGGGAATAGGGTTTCCGGGCACAACAATAATGAAATCAAAAAGCAAGAAGATAAGATTGTATTAAGCTTTGAATAGAATGTTGCATGAGTTTGTCAGAAAATTTCCCCTCTACAATGATAACTGAGTTCACTATTTATAGTTACGTCTAGCGAAGGAGATCCTAGGATTGTTCCCTTCTTTAATGTCAATTATGAGGATCATTGATAAAGATGTAACGGTGAACATAAATGCTAAATTTCCTGTAACGGGCAATCCTTCTTAATGCCACGGAATATTCTCTATTAAATGCTACCGGGTGAAGAGTATTCATCACATCTTTATGAGTGTTATTCTTTCCGATGACAAACGGAATAATTATCTTCGGTCGTGGCCATCCTTCCGTCTTGGGTTCCGCGTGTCCCTCTTTTGGGCGGCCACGTGTAAATTATGTTTTCCCACAAGAAACTCAGCACTTCACGCTCGCCGATCTTCTAATAAGGACCTGTTTCCATCCACTTAGAAAAATAGTCAGTCAAAATTAAAAAGAAATCTTACCTTTTCGGGAGCCGGCAGTAGTGGTCTAACGATCGCCCATTTCATGAACGACCACAAGGACAGAATCGAATTTAAGGGTTCTGTCAGTTGATGCACCAATGGTGCGTAGAGTTGGCACTTATCACATTTTCGTACAAAGTCTTTGGCATCTTATTCCATGCGGGTCCAATAAATATATTGCCCTTACCAACTTCAGCACTAAGGAATCTGCACCCGAATGGTTGCCGCATATCCCATCGTAAACCTCTTTCATGATAGTTAGCTTCGGATGCCCCCAAGCATCAGGTCAACGGGCCTTGAAAAGATTTTCTATACAATTGGCTGCTCTTAAAGCTATATTTTGTTGCTTTGGTTCGCAGCGCATGGGAGGCTTTGGGGTCTTCGGGTAACTTTCCGTGCTTCAGATAATAGATGATTTTATTTCTCCAGTCCCAAAACAAATTAGTTGCATTTACCTCATAGTAACCATCAGTATCCAGGAATGAGTTCATCAGTTGTACTACCATCCCGTATTCCGATCCCTTTATTCCCGTCGATGATCCAAGGTTAGTCAATGCGTCTGCTTCTGCATCATCTTCCCTCGGGATATGAGTAATCGACTACTCCCAAAATCGGGCCAACAGAGCTTGTACCTTTACCACGTATTGTTGCATGCGCTCCTCTTTGGTTTCGAAGATCCCGTAGACCTGATTTACCACCAGCCGTGAGTCGCATTTGATTTCGATGACCTCGGATTCAAGTCCCCGTGCCGATTTGAGCCTTGTAATCTAAGCTTCATACTCTGCTTCATTGTTAGTTAAAGGGACCGTTCTAATGGCTTGCCTTAATGTTTCCCTAGAAGGCGTTATTAAGACTATACCAAGCTTGGACCCTTTTATGTTGGAAGCTCCGTCGTACTTTGGCACATCGGGCATTTTGAACCGTTTCGGGATTAATTTTGGTGCCTTACTTGGCTTGTATGGCAATTGAGTATATTTATTTGAGTCTGGGCCTTTCAGCACTGGTGGCACGCTCGGGATTTGGTCCATGCGGGCGTTCACTTTCCTTATAAATCGTAAACATTCATTCTTGAAAGGATTGTTCTCATTATTTAGGTCGGATCCGCTACCCTCAGTCCGATCAGAGCCAACTTTTGCCTCTAGAAGTGTTGTTGTTGACCCTCTGCGTTATTTGACTCGCGGGAGCACCGGGAGGAATCAGATCTCGTATATTCGCATTATTTGAAGCCCCCGACAATGCCTGCTTCAACTCCATCATAACCTTATCGTGTCACGTGAGGTGGTCTAAAATGATCACCTGTTGCTCTTGCAAGACCCTTACCGCGTCTACGACATGTTCCTCCTCAGCATCATCGGGAATTGTCTTCCGAACATGTCGAGGATACTGGCTGTCATGCACTGGTGTGGCGCCATTTCCCTCATTGTGGTGTCACTGATTGAGTCCTTGAAATGAGGTTGGTCCCCTCAAATCTCGGGATTGTGCATGTTGTTAACAACGTTATCTGCCATTTGTTATGATTTTTTCTAGGCCAAAATAATCAAAACATGTTAGTAAAAAAGACAAGGATCAATTTAATTGCACGGCTCTCTAAGACCCATGGTGGGCGCCAAACTATTTACCCGTAAAACGGTACAGTTGAATTTATACGTGGTTCCTAGACAAGTGAATTAATTTGATCCTGAAATAATAATATAATTGAAGAATTATGCAATACTTAGCCTTGAGATGGAGACGAAATAACATAAATAACAGTTCCGGGAATAGGGTTTTCGGGCACAACAACAATGAAATCAAAAAGCAAGAAGATAAGATTGTATTAAGCTTTGAATAGAATGTTGCATGAGTTTGTCAGAAAATTCCCATCTACAATGATAACTAAGCTCATTATTGATAGCTACGTCTAAGGAACGAGGTCTTAGGATCGTGCCCCTTTTTAATGTCAATTATGAGGGTCGTTAATGAAAATGTAACGGTGAACATAAATGTCAAATTTTCTGTAAAGGGAAATCGTTCTTAGTGCCACGGAATATTTTCTATTAAATGCTACCGGGTGAAGAGTATTTATTACATCTTTATGAGCGTTATTCTTTCCGGACAAACGGAATAGTTGTCTTCGGTCTTGGCCATTCCCCCGTCTTGATTCCACGTGTCCCGCTTTTGGGCTGCCACGTATCATAGCATATTTTACCCTATATAGAAAGCAAAATGGTGGTAAAAGAAATTAAAAATGATAACAAAGTTACACTTTGAGATTTAAAAAATTTAAAAAAGGAAAAAAAAGTGATCGGAAATACTGTTGAACGAATGACATACAGTGTGTTCCTTACAACTGGTGTTGGTCTCTCAAACTTAGGTATGCAACTGAAAAATTGGACAAGTGTAGAAAGAAAATATGTATTATGCCAGAGAAAAAGTAAAAATTTGAATAGATGTTACGACTGTCGTTAGTATATTATTTTCATTATGAGTTCTTTGATAAATATAAGATTGAAATAGATCTCACTATTATTTCGTGAACCACATGATATGAATTTAAAAAGTTATTAATAGTGTTAAATATATTTTTTCCACATTTTTTAATCTATACAAAGTGTAGAAAGCCCTAAATAAAACTACAAAATACTTCCTCCGTCAAATTTGTTTATTTTGATTATCAATATGAATATAAAATATTTAAAATAAATATTTTAAAATAAAATTTTATATATTTAAAACTTAAATAAAATTATTAAATTATAATAATTAATAATTCAAAATATTTGCGGAATCAAAAAACTATTTGATTGACTGTTCTAAACTAACAATAAATTCCCAGCTTATAAAGTGGAAGCTCTATGCTTTGCACTCATTTTACTACGCCGAAATTGGAGAGAAAAGGGAAGCGATGGCGGGCAGTGGTGGAAACCCTAGTTCGGGCGGGCAGTCTCATCAAGCTCCAAAAATCCTATTAGCGAAGCCTGGACTTGTTAGCGCCGGCAAATTCAACCGCGGCGGCGCTGACGACCCTGATTCTACTGCTCACCGCCCACGCATTGGTTCTCTTAGTCTTCTCTCTGACACCTGGGATTTCCACAGTGATCGTTTTCTCCCGGTTAGTATTTCTTTTACTGGTAGTGGAAATTAATTTATCGGTACTATTTCTCTGAATTTACGACCTTTTTTATTTTATTTTATATGATGGCAGTTTCTAACGGATAATACGGACTTTACAGTGGTGGGTGTGATTGGTCCTCCAGGGGTTGGGAAGTCCACTATAATGAACGAAATATATGGTTTTGATGCTACCTCCCCTGGTAACTAAAGCTGCACATGATGTTTATTCTTCTTTCCTTGGAATTATGCTTTTGTTTTTCGAATTATCACTACGCATGCACCTTTAGTATTATGAGAAATACATATGATAGATGCAATTAAATAAAATTGTATACACTGATAGCATAAAAAACATACACATCACTTGCCAGTTTTTGGAGGTTACTTATCTGTGCTTCTTATAGAAAGTTACTTGTAATTGGTAATACAGTTAGTGTATAAAAGTTGAAGCTTTGAATAACAGTTCCAGAGGGCAAAGATTTTGAAATGTTGTATTCCAGGAATGCTTCCTCCCTTTGCTATAGAAACAGAAGAAACAAGGGCTATGTCGAAACATTGTACAGTTGGCATTGAACCACGGGTTTCCGCTGAACGGATTATACTGCTTGATACTCAGGTTTCTTTCACTCATTAGTTGGACTTTTTTCTTCCGTACTTTACGTTCTTGCTTTTATTGCTTGTACAAGTGATAATGTGGTCAGCAATTCGAGGCCTTCTAGGTCAACATGCTATATGGGTTCCTTTGTTGTCTATTCTTTTCAATACAAGTCCACGGTGGAATCCTTATCCAAGTACCATTGATATTTTGTTGATTTTGACAGCCTGTTTTTAGCCCTTCGGTTTTGGCTGAAATGATTAGACCAGATGGCTCATCCACCGTCCCCATTATAAGCGGCGAATCTTTACCAGCTGAGCTAGCTCATGAACTGATGAGCATCCAGGTAAATTCCGAGTTAGATGATTGCATCAATTTCATCATCGATGATGCAGGAGCTGACTGTTTTATGTATTACCTAGTGGTTTACACCCCTATCCCTCGCCCTCCCTTGCTTTAAGGTGCTGAAAGCCAAAATGGTAATATTACTTTGTTCGCTTGTGGTGCAAGGGATTTTTCTAGCTTGGTGTTCTGCTTGCATCCATTTGTCACATCATATTGGTGGTATCAGAGGGAGTCCATGATGCTAGCATGTGGCGACTCATGTCAACGGTATTTAATTCACCTTTAACTACTTTAGAATGTTTCTTGTTTGTCAACAAAATGATTGTAACCTATCGTCATATTTTCTTTGGAGAAGATGGATGTAGCTGGTTGTCTGATAAAATTAGAAAATATATGTTTATTTGCTGAAACTCTCGTCTGTGCACAATTAGCCAGTAAATTTCAATTTTTATAGCTATTCACTACAATAAGTGTGTTGCAATTGGAAGTGCTCATTTGAAGACAGGCCTGCAATATGGAATTGAAACTTTACATTTGAAACTTAACATATTTAAGTTATTTAGTTAGTCATGATTTTTTTCATTATATTAAAAGTGGTTAAATTTTTTTATGTAGCTGTAGTTGATGGGAAATGATTTTAAATATCTAGAATTATCTACCAATTTTATATTCAAGTGGCAGATTTAGTTGTTTATACTTTTACAAATAAAGTGCAGTTGATGTATCAAATAAATCATTTTGCTCTACCAAACACATCTAGTGTCTATCATGTGATGCAGTTACCTCTATGTTCTAAATTAGGTTATGTAACGACCCCTTTCTCGTGTACCTTTGTCAGAAGTGACAAGACGTAAAGCGCTAGTGGCCTTTGTTGCCAAAAAGAATTCGATTTTAAGAAAGCTTCTCATTTAAGCTCTGATTTTCTGCTGCTCATGTCACAGTTCTATACTTAGCAAGATCCTGTTCTCCTTTTATTTTCATGCCCTATTTGGAAATTGTTTTCATAACTGTGTGGTTGAAATTTAACCTCAACTATCGAAAACTTATGTGGCTGCTCAAGTTACTTGTCCAGCATATGGTAATGTAACTGTTTGATTCTTGAGTGATGTCTTGCTTCTAAGAAAACCTCCTAGTGTCTTTTTCTACTTGCATTTCCATGATATGGTACTGTTGTGCTCTTCTTGCAGGTTGATTTGCTAAAGCATGGCATACCTGAGCCATCATCTTTAACCCTTTCCCATCCTCATAGCGCTGAGAAAGAGAACAGAGAAAAAATTCTGGACGGTGGAGAAGAGTACATGGCTGATCCAGTTTTTGTGAGTACAAAGTGCGTTAACCTATACTTTTGATCTTACTTTTAGCATGGACTGGTGAATTAGTTATGATGATGAAAGAGATGGGCCAAGCTGTTCAAACTTTCATGTTTATGCTAAAGTTATCTTCAAAATGCTTATTTAATTTACATAGTAGAAATCAGTTACCGCTCGAGCTTTGATTTATAAATCCGAACATCTAGAGGTTTCAACAAGATCTAGACCTTCCTTTTTCTTATTTCTTACTAATTGACTGGTCAATATTAGCTCAAGGACTGATTTCCGGTTCCTTCGACAGTCCTTCACTGTTCATCCCCTCTGCAAAAGTCCGTTTAAAGGATTTAACTTCAAGTAATTTTCAATTTTTTGCTTTGTTTTCAGTTTCTGCTTTTATTTTGGAAAGAATTTTAACGGAGAAAACTTAGATTAAGCTTATATAATGGAGTGCTTAGCAGAGAAAGGGTCTTAATGATGTTTTGGTTGGGAGAGAGGGGAGCCTACCAGGTGACAAGGTGATCATTGAGGTGGCTGAGGGAAGGACATTGAAGGAGGCTGTATGCTGAGGCAATCGAGTAGCAAAGTAGTCGAGGCATATTTAGTTCAATGAGGAAGTGCTGACTGCTGAGAAATTAACAAGGTTAGAAAACAACGGGAAACTTACAAGTACAAGGGATAAATAGGCCTTTAGCTTATTATGGCAGGTCAATGACTGGTCTCTCACTAACAAATTAGAGAAAAGGGTGTTTCTCTGTAGTCAAAAACTTGAGGGGTGTCTTAGATTTTTACACAAAACGTGAAAACTGATTTTTACGCAATCTTAGGCATTGTTCAAGTTATAGTGATTGTGATATTAAATTTGGATCTTTACAAAGTTGTAGCTTCTGGTTTAACTTGAATTTAGTTACATCACCATGTTGAACATAAGCTGGTTAAAGAGAACGGGTATAATATCATATATAAAGGTTGAAGTAATTGTTAGTTAATGTAGAAGGTACTTCAAGTGTTCTTCTCTAGTTGGACCTATGAATCGGAAGTCCTCAATGAAGTATTGGCACACGGTTATAACTGCACAATGCAAGTTCTTTTATTCGTGCCGTAATGACATCAAAAAATCAGAGTTACCAAACGATGCTCCTGCCTTGTGCGACCTTTCCTCAGTTCCTGAAAGTTAATTGTTGTCTTCATTGTCAGCTGTTGGATAACTCGCTCTATATAGCTCTGTATAATGTTATAGGGTTGCACAGGAGCTGCCCTTGTTAATTTTTATTTCATTTCCCTGGAACCAATACTCAGTTTGTTGTTCTGCTTTTGTTTTTAGACTACGCACTGAAGATCTAACACCATGTAACGTTGTTCAACTGAAGAAGGCACTCACACAAATCTTTTGCTCTTTATCTATTGTGAGATCAAAAAACCACACAACTGCCAAAGAGAGTCATGTTTCTGCTGTTCCTCTCAAATATTCAGATCGAGAATCTGAATATTTGAAATTATTTCTACTGCCATCTAGAAGTAAAGATGAATCCTTGAAGCCACAGTATGAAAGCCACATTTCAGCGTTAGGGAATTTACGGGATCAGGTCCCACAATCTCCCTCACCCTTCAACTTCTGCAGTTTAGCACACACCGCCACCTTTTTGTTTTTCTCAGATATTCCAGACGTAATGTTCTGTGAAAATACGTAGGGAACTAACTTTGAGTAATTGATTCCTCAGGTTTTGTCAATGAGAGGTCCATCTTTCTCAAGGACCGTGTCCGAGCGTGATTGGCTGAAAAATTCTGCCAAGATATGGGAAATTGTTAAGAATTCTCCCATTTTTTTGGATTACTGTAGAACTCTTCAAAGTTCAGGCATGGTTAGGAGGTAATAGCTATTAATCTTCCTATGTTCATCTAGGTTGATGGGCAATTTAGGTCTTTTTATATATATATTTTTTCACTGGAGACTTCTGTGTACTCTTTTTTTTGAATCATCTTTCTTTCTGCTTTATTTGGTGCAACTTTCTGTGAAACAAAAAGAAGTGAACCTTCTGAGTTGATTGAATAACGACCTACAAGAAGAGCTTCATATAGGAGCCTTAGGTTACTTACAATATTGTAAGTGGTTTTTCTCTTACTTCTAACAAGGAAGGTAAGCATTCTATCACTATATACTAATTATCTTTTGGCATCTAGAGAAAAGTACTAGTTTAAAATAGCCAATATTCTCCTACTTAAATTCAGTGGATTTTGACATGTTCTGAATCTTAGACATAATAGCTTTATTTATTGTCATAATTTTTCAACAAGTCTCAAATTCAAAGTGGTGAAGCACCCTTGAGTTTGCAAATTAAAAAGGGGAAATCTTGTATGTTTGTTGTATAGATATTATCTCTTCATTGCTGTAGTGAGTCACCGTGCAATTGTCATACCATTGGTTGGCCAACTAACTGAAGTCAGTTAGTAGCTTATTTATTTTATTTGGGTTGCTACAAGACCTAATTATTGTTCCAATCACCTTTGGAAAATAGCACTTTAGTTCCTGAATTATTGCTATATTCTACTTTTTGTCCTTGTATTATCCGATACCATATTTGACCTTCAATTAAATCATGTGTGCGCTTTCTATCCTTTAAGTAACGGAGATCAGAACAATTAACGGATGATTAACTACATTGAAGGACAATTCTGGAATTAAATGTTTCTAGTTTTAGTGATAAGAACTTCAAGATAATCACCGATTCGCAATTACGTTCTGTAGGTTTACACAATATGAGACTTGAGAATCGGAATAGTGAAGACACGATTCTAAATTGGGTTTCCTTGAGGGCTTACCACCATGGAATCCAAAGCAAATGTATGTGCTGGGTTGAACTTGGATATGAAATTTTGCTTTAAGATTTCGAACGGGTGTTTCAAAAACATAATTGTCATTGAGATTAAGAGTGCTTCTGACGTTTATACAATCTAGGGTGAAGCTTGGACTAACTTGTCATATTTGAAGTTGAAGTTTAACGAACATCGTGAAACTGGCTCGAAAACCAGAACTTCGCAAAAGCAACGCATCCGCCGTGAATGTGCCAACGCTGACCATCTTTGTTTCGATTTTGTTCATGAAATCATGAAATAACCTAGATATTACATCCAAACCAACTGGATTGTATTAACGCACTAAACGAAATTACAATAACAAAAAAGCAATAGAACAATAAAAAAAAAAAAAAGTGACGAGATGAGAAGAGAAATTACAATAGGAAGCTAAGAAGGAAGGGGATGATAAATTAAATAAAAAAGAGGACAAGAGACAAACTCAGAAGAGGAGTGAGAGGAATAGATCCCAAATCAACCTTTCTGAAGACCTTCTGGTCCTATTGTTAATTGGACTTGGATTCTTATATTGGAGCTGATTCATAACAATACTCCCGTTCTTAGTAAGAATCTTATTCGCAAGGTTCAAATCAAGTACGTAAACGTCCTCAAATGGGTTCTACTCACCGAGAAAATTTCCAAAGTCGAACAAGTTCTTGCCGAACTTGCACCAAACAAGAGTGTCTGAGTCAAGTACACAAGCATACTGATGATTATATTGTTTCAACCAATCTTATTGTCACACAAACCATGTTGTTGTGGCAGTTCCTTTCTGCAGTAGTCGCAAACTACTCCCTTTGTAAAGTGTACTGTAAAGTCTACTTCACTAATGGAACATGTGACTTTCACTATTGCAGCATCCAAGTTCAACACCCTATGGTATATTTATAAAACAATGCTATTGGTGCCTTCCTGCATATTCAACTGTGCTCCCATAAAGGCATCATAATTGGTACACAATAACAATAACACAGTGTAATCCCACAAAGTAGGATTTAGGGAAGGTAGTGTGTGCAGATCTTACGCACGTATGTCAACAAAATTTTGCTACATTTTTTTGGTGTTCATCCTTTGACTTAATATTGCACGTTTTGTGTCCCTGCCAAGTTCCTCACCAATTCTATCCCTCGTAATAGTGAATGGACTACCATCTTAAGATTCCAACACACATTGTTCAACATCGTCACTAGCAGTAAGTGCCTCCCTAAATACCCTAGTCGTTGCCTTAGCAATTTTTCCAAGGTCGTTGTTCGAGATTGAGTTTTCAAGCTCAGAAAAGATGGTAGCACTCTCCTCATAAGTCAGCGCCAAAGGAATACCGGAAACAACATGTACTAGTGCAATGGAATGACCTGAAGTTTCAACAAGAGCACCTACAATTTTGAGTGATGCATCCTCATGTGCATTCTCTCTGTCAAACTATTGTTCCCTTGCAAGTTGTAGAACTTCATTCAAGATGTCAAATTGATACGACCTTAGATACATAACACACGCTTTGGATGTCAATTGATGCTAGATGTGTAATTTGGCTATCAATTGAAGACTAAATGTCATTGAAGGCTATAATTGTAATAGGTGATAGCTTAGGAGTATTTAGGTCTTGTTAGCTAAATATCTTCCTTAGTATAAATAGCCCTTTGATGAATGATAAGTTCTCTTTTGAAAGACGTAATGGTGAATTGCCATTGTTGATGACAACTTTTGCTAGGGTGTTTTTCAAGTGGAATTTCTTCCACTTGAATGTGTCCTATAGATTAGGTTTAATTTTTTTTTTTTTAACAATTAATTGATGATTGGTCTTTACATTGCTGGGTCTATTTCCAATTTCTGTCGTTTATCTTTAACTTTTTGTCTTTCGTATTTTAATCCATATCATTTGGTATCAGACCGAAAGTTATGGATTGTCTTTATAATTCCTTGATTGTTATTTTATTTGAGAATCACAAAATTTTTTACATAAAAGTTCCCAGAATATTGTTCATCTTGTTCTTGAGTTGAATAGTTAATTTTTGGAATCCAGATGCATTTTGTTGTTTGCAATTGATTGAGGTTTATTATGTATGTGAAAATACTTCAATTGAAGTTACTTTGAAGCGATTTAAGTAGCTACAAATGAAATTGAGAAGTTCCTTGTTCTTCAAGTTTATCATGTCCACTAGTGAATTTAATGAAATAGTACCACTTGATTCATTTGAGTTGATGTCACTCATAAATTTGATATTATAAATAGTTGGGGTTGATCCTAAGGTGATTCCCAATTGACACATAAAGTTTGAAGGAATTTGAATGTGATTTGGATCAATTTGAAAATTTCAAATTGAGTTCAAAAGTTGCAAAAAATTACAGATCTGAAGCCATGCATAGGATCCATACGAAGGTTATACAGCTTGCATAGCAATTCCAGAAGCTACTAGATTAAAACCATTTTGCGCGTATGCTACACAGCAGTCATGCGTAGGCTCAACAACAGTCACATCAAAATCGGATGGGAGTTGCCTTCGGAGGGACTTCTCGAATGACCGCACTGAAGAATTGTGTCGTGTTTCATGTCGGCTACGCAGTCTCGCATAGGCTATGCTGCACATCAAGTTTTGCATTGTCTGCTCCAATCATTTTCTTTTCTATTTCTTCTTCTCTTTTGATTACTTTAATTAGATTATATTAACATTAGTTTATATTGATTGTTAGTATAATTTTGGCGCATTAAATTTCTTTTGTGGTACTTTCTTTTGTGCTTTTCTCTTTGTTATGTTGTTAATTGCTTGTACCTTGTCTATTTATTTTAATTGTGGCTTTCTTTTCTGCCAACATAAAATTCCACCCCAACCTCGAGGTGGTTGGGCTGCTTTTGAATACTCTTGTGGAGTTCGAAAGCAACTTTAGCAACACCATAGAATGGTAAAGACTTGAGTAGTGAGAGCATTTGAGTGCGATCAAATGCCAAAAACCTTGAGTCTAAACACGAGTGATTAAGCGACAACTTTCAAGAGTGATATACACGAGGGAGTGACTGAAGTCCTTATTTTATACTAACAACTTTTTTTTGGTCTTAAATATGTCTTCATAGGTACAAGGAGTTATAAGAAAAGGTTAGATGATTTAATTGGTGGTTCAAATGGAAGGAGTCCATTTAGTGAACTCACTACTAGTAAGACTTCTCTTAGACATTACTATGATGATTATGGGCTAAAGAATTATTGGAGAAAATTCATAGTAAGTGTTGATGGACATAAAAGCTACACTCTACAAGTAGATGAAGATAATTGTTACGACCCAAAATTTTACCAAGTCATGATGGCACCTAACCCGAATCTGCAAGGTAAGTCAGCTATCATAAGTCATCAACCAAATAGAAGATCATTAATTAATATAGAAATAAGAATACGATTTAGATATAACTACCCCCAAGATACGAAAGTACAAGTTACGGGCAATTCAAATTTGGATTTTACAACGTTGGCAAGAAGATATCATCTGTTTGGAAGTTACATAAACAGAAATATAAATCCTACACTACTATAAACAAGATGATAGTAGATGGTTGGAACGCTGTAGTCTTTAATGCTCGCCCTCGAATTCCACAGCTGCTTAGCTTCAAATATTTGCACGTAAAGTGTAGAAGTGTAGTATGAGTACTAACGATTCCATATATTCAATAAGTATCTTGACTAACCTTAGTGAAGTAGTGACGAGATTTTAAGTCAAAAGATACTCACTTAATATACCTATGTAGTTTATAAGCATAAAAATAGCAATAGTAATAATAAGACTATAAGCAGAAAAATAGTAAATAGATTCAATAAAAGATGTAATAACTACGTTTCTCGAATAAAAACAACTAAACCTTCCTCAACAGCTCAAGTCAACAGAGATAATAATAATATCTGAGAAAAACATAGCCAAAACCACATAGGACGACAATATCACATGTCAACACCGAAATTCATAGTATATATGTTGGGGCGCCACGATCCAAACACAAAACTGTTCCGGCGGCAACCCGATCTTACCATGAGCACCGTTCTCACAAACCTTAAGTTTGAGGAGAAATCTTGTTCTTGAGTTCCTGTAGATGATCTAATAATTTCAAGATAAAATCTTATTTAAATCTGTATTGGGGAGTAATAATCAATCCTTAATAGCATCAAAAACTCATCTTAGTCATTGGAGAATGATCTTGGTCAATATCTTCTTGAATAGACCAAACCCTAACTCTTTGGGGCATTTGGAATGGGAAAATCCTGTCCTTGGGTTATTTATTTGTGAACCTACCAGGTGGGGTGTGTCTTTTTGTGATAAAGTGCAAATATTTCAGCTTCTGTCAATCCCTTCAGGCATCTTTGGTTCCTTTTCGTGCTTAAACATGAATATTGCAATTTTTTAAAATCTCTATTGGCAGCCCTCGTGCCTTTCCCCCCATTTCCAACCTTCTCTAATGCTCACCACAACCTCGTTAACATATTCCAAGGGATATAACAATCTCATGTGAGTTTCACACCCCTTGGGATTTTCTAAATAACATCATTAGGCATGTAATTACTTGAAATAATGTTTTAAAACTTATGGACCTTTACAAAAATCATGCCTAACTAGTAAACATGCACTGCAGTATTGTGGTACCTAGTCATACTCGACCTTGTGATTGAATATTTTTCAAGCAGGATCTTGCACTCTGATGCTTCTAGGTAATTATGTCCATTCACATTAACACTTTAGCATAGAAGATCCTTGCTACGTTGGTAGTAAAGTCGTCAGCATATATAAAGCATCCTAGTTCACTTGTAGTTATACTAAAAATAATCTTTCCCTAGCAGTTTAGTGGTTAGGGAAGCTTGTCCTTGATAGGATAGTTTTTTAAATTTCATCATGAAAATTAAACTTAGTAGACCAAGTTCCGAAAATTACTAATTTGTTACCTATAGTAAGTGGCCTTGAATAAAACACCTCATTCCTAGTATCCATAGTGTTGGAAAGGATAACAAAATACCCTTCATTGTGATAGTACACGTTTGGCTTTGCAGCAAAATTTCAGGCTATGAATCTCTTCATTATACCAATTGGAGGAGAATCTCCAAATACATATAGTATATTTGCCTTCTTCCATTTTTCAGTTTCACTCTCCATCTCTTCCCTTTGTAGCTGGACTATTTTGACTCTATCCTAAATTTTTTTTGG
>MCJB01047846.1:48929-100299 GCA_002018475.1 Nicotiana obtusifolia | reverse complement strand
GGGGGGGGAGAGGGGAGGGGGTAAACACCAAATCCATTTCCCTAGCAGCCATCGATTTGCCTATGTTTTCCCCCCACACCCATTAGGCAAATCTAGTTTCCTCTGGGCTCTAAGAGTAACACGAGCAACTGCTTTCGCCCCTCCTCCTTCCTCCATTACAACTTTACTAGTGTAAGGACTTCCCTCTACGAAGCTAATTTTTGCTTTTTCTTATCTGCACCAGTTAAGACCAATAGAGCAGTACACCTTCTAATAGCTTATCTTTTCGTCCAGCGGTCGCACTAGTTAAAATAAGGGCAGAAATATATTTAATAGCACTTGTGCTAGCTGAGTTAGGAGGTGGATTCAATTTAGTAACATTTACACCACAGGAATTTTGAGTCAATGAAGATTTATCATTGTCACCAATTAGGGTTCCTTGAGGTGATTGTACTCTTCCAGCTCCCCTATATTGATTTTTTCGAATCTGTGCACTATACTTTGATGGCATTTATCTTTGGCCGCCCCTGTATTGGTGAATAAATGGACTTGATACGTGGATTGATGATGCGTTGACAGGTGGCACAAGAGTTAGAAGAATAAAGAAGAGCGGAGGTTGGAAAAAAGGAATGGGAAAACACCCACAAGGTTGTTTACAAGGGACTGTATCTGACAACTTGAAAGAAGAGATAGGCCGGGGATGCACAATTAAAGACTACAAATAAGGGAAATTCATTAATAAACGCGGATATGGAAAGGAAATCAACATGATCCCTGATTTAACATGATTGTTTATTACTACTATAACCGTTAAAAATTACTCAAGTGATGGGCAATTAATGTAATTAATATTAGTAAAGAGAGGGAGTTAAATATGAAAAAGCAGTATTGTATCCTTATATAAATCCCCTTACCATACTTTGTACGATCATCAATGAGTTCGCAAATACATACTATCAGTCTTTTATTCTTATTTCTCTACTTGATTGAAGAATTCCCTACTCTCAACTCTTGGATGGGAGCTACAATTATCAATAAACGTTCCTTTTCTTTATTCTCTAAATATTTTTTTTCCATTATTTCTTATTCTTCTACATTAGAAAAAGTGAAGTAAAATTGATTATTAGAAATTCGATTTATTTTATTATTTTCTTTGACCACAAAAATTATTTTTTGGTTAAATAAATTGGTTTCATTACCGGGAAATCTAGTAATCTTTTCACTTTTCATATTTTATCTTTAACAATGAATTATGTCTACTACTAATGAAATTATTCAGGTGGGTGAGGAAGGCAACAACGGGGAACTCCTCTGCACCACACACCTGCAGCTACTCAGTCGCGTTCACGAGAAAATTCACTTGAAAGATGTGCTAATTGATGAATAGTCAAATGAACAAGATAATTTGAAGTAGTTTATTGCTCAACAGATTGGTAAAGCCTTGCGTGATTTTGTAAGTGGAATACCAAGTATTTTGCAAGCTCTACCAGCGGTGAATACAATTGTGGAAAACCCTCATTCAGGGCTTGCAAACTCTGAAAGTGGGAAAATGCCAAATAATTCTGGAGCCGTAGGTCAGGTACACCGAATAATTCTAATTTACAAAATTTAATACTAACTTTGTAGAAACAGCTCAAGAAACAAAACGAGTGAATAGAGCAGATACCAGGAGTACCACCCGTGATTCAAGGAGTGGATATTGACAAGTATTCACAACAACTTTGGAAGCCAAGTGCAGCACCATTGCCAATGCTCAAAAAGTAAAAGATGCCTGATATTCTTGAATATGATAGGACTACTAGCCCGCGAGATCATGTTACCATATTTACCACTGGAGTCAAGGTCAATGATTTAACCAAGCAGGAAATCTAATCAGTATTGGTGAAGAAATTCGGTGAAACCCTCACAAAAGGAGCATTAACTTGGTATGCACTCTTACCTGAAAATTTAATTGGCTCTTTTGCTGAGCTTGTAGATTCACTTATAAAAGCACATGTGAGAGCTCAAAAGTAGAGAAGAGAATGAAAGATAACTTCAAGATAAAACAAGAGAGTACAAAATTTCTCAGAGAATTCGTGGACCGATTCCAGTGGGAGGGAATGATGTTACCTCGTGTACCTAACATTTGGGAAACTATGACATTTGCAAGCAATTTGAATGAGAAAAGTTCAGAAGCCACGAGAAGATTAAAAGAAAGCATGCGGGAATTTCCTGATACTACTTGGAATAATGTTTATAACAGGTACAATACAAAGTTGCGAATAGAAGAAGATATAGTGTCTCGGTCGAAGGTGGAGGAAAGGTTCGCACCTAGACATTCAGAATCAGAAAGGAGATCTGGATAAAACAGGTGCGAACCTTACATGGGACTTGCGAGACGAGATCCTAGATCAAAACAAGAACATGAACGGTTAGATCAAAGATCTAGACAGAAGGAGGCGAGTTCTTCTTTCCAATCTGGAAAGGAACGAGATACGACAAGGAACAATGATCAAAATTCTCGATCAAGAATATGAGATTATAATTTCAACATCAGTACGTCAGAGTTAGTAGCTCTGCTAAGAGGTATGGGTGATAACGTACGATGGCCGAAAGAGATAAGAATGGATCCCAGCAAAAGAAGCCAGGAATTCTGGTGTGAATTCCTCTAAAGATCATGGTCATAGAACAACAGATTGCAGGTCTTACAAGGGGAGGTTGACTATTTACTGAAAAAAGATTATCTCACCGACCCATTTAGTGAAAAAGTAAAGTAGTCTAATATAAAAAAATAGGCAAGAACCACCAAACCCCATCATCAAAGAGGTCGGAGAATGTTATAATCGAGGGTGAGGAGGTCAATGGAGTAACATACATGGCACCGAAAAGGACAACCAAGATCTCAGTTACCCACGAGAAGAGGGTTTTTCAAGTCCTGGAAGGAGACAACATAACATTTGATGATGAAGATGCGGATGGCTTGATCATCCCTCATAATTATGCTTTGGTAATATCTTTACTTCTTCATGATACTAATGTCAAGCAAGTTTTGACTGATCCATGTAGCTTTGTGAATATCATATTATTAAGAGTGGTGAATGAGATGCAAGCGACTGATCATGACATGCCCAATGCTCGATCTTTGTCTGGGTTTGAGAAATCAAGTATTGTAACAACGGGAGAAATTATGTTAGCAACATTCGCAGAGGGTGTTGTCAAAGATACCAAGTTTCCAGTGGTGGATGCAGACATGAGTTATAATATAATTTTAGGAAGGCCATGGATTCATGACATGGATGCAGTACCATCAACACAGCATCAGGCAATCAGTTCCATTGCAATGGGGAATTCATCAGATCAGGGGAGATCAGCAGGCGACACGAGAAATCAACATAGTGGCGATGACAAGTGGAACTGTCACGACCCAAACCGAAGGGCTGCGATGGGCACATGGTGCCTAACTCAATCGAGTACCAATGTAACATATCCTTCATCATACTATCATGGGTAAATGGGCCAGAAGGGCCGTCATGAGATAACCGGAATAAAACATAAGTGAATACTAGACATAGGACGATCCAATATGATATAGAAACTTATACATGTGACATACAGGCCTATAAGATCGACAAGATCATTTGTACACTCAAAACATAGGCCGATAAGGCCATACAAGTATCCATATACATGACATCTGTCTAGAAGCCTCTAAGAGTACATAAACATCATAAAGATCGGGACAGGGCCCCGCCATACCAATCAATACATGTCCAAATCATACTGACCAAATAGGCAACTCCGGAGCAAGTGGAGTGCACCAACACCTTCCGTTGAGCTGATAGCCTATTAGGAGGACTATCAACCTGTCTATCGAGGCCTGCAGGCATAAAATGCAGTGTCCGTAGACAAAAGAGATGTCAGTACAAATAAAGTACCGAGTATGTAAGGCATGAAAGTAGTATATAAAAGACATGAAAGAAACATGGAGTAAAGTACTCAAACTGTAAGTTTGAATAGCTTTGTGAATCATGAAGCATTTATAATTTCATGCATATGCGTATAAATGTCATAACATGCATAAGTATATGCGTATATAACTTCATCAATCCTTTGAGGGCATCCCGTTATATGTGAAATCATTAACGTATACCAACTAATCATGTGGTGATGCATATATAACGGCGTAACCTTTCCCCATACCCCATATACATATAATATACACTTATATAATGCTATCTGGTCATGGGTCAATGTACATGTATAAATGAAAGCAATGTATAATGAAGTAAGTCAGTAAGATCTCTCGGAATGTCATAAGATCATTATGCCTTCGGTTTAACTTTATCAGCTTATATTCTTTCTGAGACCCATGAACAAACGATATAATAATAGGATACATAGGGAATCAAGAACATAGGCACCCCTAGTACTTCTATAAATAGAGTCAATTGTGGAAGTTGCGCGTTTGATCGTTTTGGTATCATAAGGACCATGCCAAAAGAAAAGAAGGGATAGCCTAAACATACCTTGCAGTCTTCTCTCCAATCGTCAACCAAGCTTAATATGATCTTCTTACGTCTATAATGAGTAAACCGACTTCGTTGTCATCATATAAGCGTTGTAACTCTCATATTTCAAAACCTATATTCTACAAGAAAACGGACAGCACCTCCCCTGCTTTTACTACACCCAATAAGTTATTAAAAGTCACCAAACAACCCAAACAACAACCCGACAATTCACAATAAGCTCTCTGATTACTTCAACAAACCATTTTGAGCGATAAGCTCGGTTCGTGACTAAACAATTATAGTTTGAAGCCCCTTATTCCTTCCAGAATTTATCAACAACATTTACCGCCAAATATTCAATTATTCCTACTAATTTTCAGCCACAATACAACTATAAAACGACCCCATAATAGTCCCACAATTTTAGCAACTCAAAACTTATTTTTATGATTACTAAAACATTTCCGACTTATATTTTCTTTCAAATAGTGAAACACAACCAAAAATATATAATTAAGACTCTTCTCATATAAAAAAAACCATGAATTCAACTTAAAATTAAGTTCACAACCAGCCAACAGTGATGTCACAACAAACAGCATACTACTCTTTCGAAACTCGCAAGTTCTAGTCTTTTCGATCGAGCTACAACTCGTAGAAGCTTAGATAAGTGAAAGAGAAGCATAAACTTACCTTGGAATAAGTAGAACCTACGAAACCTAGTCCCTCTTCATCCAAAAGCATTCCACCAATGCAGCTACAAGAAGGATAAAGGGAAATTAGCAAGCTGTCAGGGTTGTTCGGTACTAGAATCGCTTCGTATCACCCAAAATCACCTAGGGTTTTTGTAGGATTATTGGGGGAGGAGTTGCAGGGGTTTTCTCCTATGTTTTGTTCTTGAGATTATGTTGAAAATGTGAGATAATCATCCCATATAAAGGGCCCCTTGGCGGCCCTCAATCTGCCCTTTTTTGGGGATTTATTTTGTCCCTTCATTTAAGCAAGTAGGTGATGCACCTACTTGTCACCTACCAGTCTTTGCAGTCTCGCAAAATACAAATATATCTCTACTCCAAATGTCGTATTGATGAACGTTTTAATGCGTTAGAAAGTAGACTCGTAGATCTTCAATTTGGTATGTGGATCATCCCTTAATTCTAAGTATATTGGGATAAATGCTCAGCTATATTTGACCTAATTTTCAGCACGTTATGAATGTAAGTTGTGATGACCTTTGCCAACTTTTGTTCCATAACTCCCTTGACTTCAAAACGTAACACACGACTATCACATGACTAAAATAACTCATAACATAACCTCCTTATCATGTTAAGCACCCTAGTCTCACCCTAAAAGTACATGTTATAACATTCTAAACTTGTCGACTTTCGAGGAAACTTATTTTCTTTAATTCTTTTAGATTCTAAGCTTTCCAGCCCTCTTGGTACTTGTTATACATGATATTAAATATTTGTAACCTCCAAGGTAACATGATTAACTTACTTTATGTACTTTTAATAATGATCTCATTTTCGAGCTTACATTAACTTATGACGTACTCTTACGTATAAAAACATGGGGTGTAACATCATTCTCCCCTTTGGAACATTCGTCCTCGAATGTTGGCTGATGTGCTTATCAGTATCATAACCTATATCTCTTATGAATACTTTAATATTGTTCATGCCATCTAGACAATTGTTCTGTGAACAAATCCAAAGGTCAGCGCATTCCCCCCTTTAGGCCTCTTTCTCGAACCACGACTTGTGGTCGGAATCCTTCCAATCTCGTAACTGTTGCTACCTTCTATCATGCAGCCTATCAATCTGACCTTGTAAGTGCACCTATGTGACCCTTCTCTCCTTTTTCCTCCATCTGTTAGCCAATCTCTAGGCCTCGCTTTGTGAACATATACATAACTATGAAAAGCTGTCCCTCTAGAATCTATAGGTGTATTAAAGTTCTTCGCTTGGTTCTTTTTCAAACTTACGTCTATTGATATATCTTATTTCATAGCCTCGACTGGCTATACTACATCTTGGTAGGTCATACTATACCAGAACTCTTACTTCGGTTTATTATTATCGAGGTCTGCTACACAACTCCAGGTTACTCTCTCCCTGCTTATCCTACATGTATAAATCTAAGTCCTTTAGTGCTTCCTTATTACTGTTCATCTAGAGAATGACATCCTAATCTCCTCTCATACTTTGGAATTTTCATCCATCTATTGTTGATTCACCTTAATATTGATCTATAATCTACCAATGATAACTTTAAACCTCTTACGTAATACATTGTCACTAGGGCTCACATCTCATCGGGGAACATCTGACGTGATTTTCCTGATCCACGTAGGGACGATACTGTACTTCAATAACTGTATTTCATAGCACCACAATGTGATTTCATTTTATAGGAGTATTCTAATCCCGTGCAATTCATGAAATAACTTTTCTTTAAATCATTATTCAATCAAAGGCCTAAGCTTCATACTCTTATCTATCACAATTACACCCTTATTCTACTACCGGGGAAGCATTCCATCTCTTCTTAATGCATTGATGGTAGGCTATAATTGTGTGTTTTAGTTGCTTGTCGCACTCTAATTTACTGCACTTTAATTGAGTTTGAGATTTAATCGCTAGTGTTTTGCATTGATTATAGGTTTTATGCCTTGTACGAGTGATTCCGAGCTATGTAGATGTTATGGAATGAATTCACACTATTTTGGAGCTTTGAAGTCTGAGTAAAAGCCCAAAGACTTAGTTGGGATCGAGTTCGGGGATCAACGGACACTAGTGCATTCAAAGAGAGAAATGAAGAATCGAGCCGGGCATCACCCAGGTGAGTGAGCCCGTATTGGGCGCGCATGTGAGGCAGAACACTACGCAAAATGCGCGAGCAGGTCTCCAGGTGCGCGGATGTGCACGTCCTGTTCCGGGAAGAGTCCTATTTCGTGAAGAAGAAGGTGTGTTTGTTTGGGCCCGAACCTACTTGGTATATATACATGGAAAAATGGTATTTTGATGACTTTTGACATAATTTAGACCTAAGGAGGCTAAGGAGAAGTGGGAGAAGCAAGAGCACAAGAATTTCACCATTCAATCCTCACTCAAGACAAGGGTTTGGATTTTTTATGTTTTTCTTAAACTTAAAATTAATTGTGATGAATTTCTCCATATCTATGGAGTAATTCTTCTTTAGGGATTGATGGATTAAGGTTTTGAGAATTGTTTGTGGATATTAACTCTAGTTTATATATTGAATCGTTTTGAATGTTTTAATTGTTGCATCTATATTCACTATCGAAAGAGGCATAACTTGTGATGTTTTTGCATTACCTTGTAAGGTGGATTCATTGATTCTTCTTTGTAATTGAAAGAGGCTAGTTGAATTATTTTTTAGACCTAGTTAGGAGAATAATCGAAAGAGGTTCTCCCAAGGATCAATCCACGAATATTTGCATATTTTCACCGATCTTAACTTAGTTTATATTGTGAGGTTGAGACTTAATCGAGAGAGGAGTTTCTACTGAACGTTTGAACTATAATTGAGTGAATTCAAGGGACTCACTTGAACCTTAGAAATGAATCAACTAGAGTTAATTCCCAAACAAATATCTTGCACCTATCCAATCAGCCCCTATTTGCTCCCATTGATATTTTCTTTGCTTAATCTTGTTGCGATTTTCATTAGCCAATGGTTTAAACTCTTAGTTAATTTTAGTTTAAATCACACAAATCTAAATTTTTGGTCTTCTTGGATAGCAATTAAACTAGAAGCTACGAAAACACTATTAAATCTAATCCCTGTGGATATGATATTTTCTATACTATATTCGACTAGCGAGCCTAAGTTTTGTACACCGGTTTTGCGCTTGTCAGTTTTGGCGTCGTTGCCGAGGATTGGCAATCAATAGTGTTGGAAATAATTTGTAGTGGTAATTCAGGAATTTTTTATTAATTTTCTCTTTCTATGTTTGGTGTTCCTTGATTGTGCGCAGGCTACAGGTTAGATTGGTGCATGACTTGATCCTCTGGGAAAGAACTGCTACTTTACGAACCAGAAATTGAGAAGCAACTCCGATAGCCTGAGGAAGGAAATAAATCTCCTTGAGGATACATAGAAGGTTGGGCAATCCTCAACCAATGAAGTTATGGCGGGAGACGAGGATAATGTTGATTTTGTTGCAAAAGAGGCAGCCCAGCAAAGAGAAAAATCTACAAAAGATTTTGAGGAGACAGATATTCGAAACACACAACTTGTCTATGAAGAGGAGAGGGCTCGTAGAATTGCGCATAATCAACCTGTGGGTGCAGACAAAATCAGAAATATAGCTCCCAGTGCCGGGAGACCACTTGGAAATCATGCTAGACCGGTCTACAATCAAGGCTTATCGAGTGTGAGACCACCTCTAGTTGCAGCTAACAATTTTGAGCTAAAACAAGGATTGCTCCAAACTCTTCAAAACAGCTTCTTCAAAGGAAAGAAGAATGAACATCCAAACAGTCATCTAATGGAATTCGAGGAGATTATGAACACCTTTCAATACAATGATGTGTCACAAGATGCAGTTTACTTAAGGGCATTCCCTTTCATACTCAAAGACGATGCGAAGCACTGGCTTCAAAGCTTGCCTAATGGATCGATTAGAGCATGGGATGAAATAACCAGAAAATTTCTTGACAAATATTTCTCATTAGCTAAGACGGGAAAGTTTAGAAGGGAAATTCATAACTTCTATCAAAACAAGACTGAAACTGTGTTTGAAGCTTGGGAGAGGTTTAAGGAGATAGTGCGGAAGTGTCAACATAGCAGAATCAAACTCTGGATGCAACTCCAGGATTTTTGGGATGGATTGACACCAGCCTCACGTAGAACATTGAGTAATGTAGCTGGAGGCCCGTTGATGAAGAAGATTCCAGAGGAGATAGTCACAATTCTAGATAAGTTGTCTGAGGATGCAAATTCGTGGCCCTCTGAAGTTGCTGAAAGATGAAGAACAACCGGTGTTCACCAAGTTGACGCTAACACATCGGTGCAGGTACAACTTGATGCCATGGCAAAGGAAATCAGGAAGCTAACCTTAGCTTCAATACATAGTGAGCCCCATGCAGCGTGCGATATATGTGGAAGAGGACACCCTACTCATAAGTGTCAAGCCTCAATTGAGGAAGTTAATGCTGTTGGGAATCATAACTTCAATGTAGTGGGTCAGAAGCACCCCGGTTCTTCATGGAGTTCACCTGGGGTATAGCAAATGCATGGCAACAAAACAAATCCAAATTTCAAGGACAAGGAGCTCCTGGTTTTGTGAATCAGCCGAGGTCGCAGTTCTAGCCTCAACATGTCACTCAGCCTGGGCTAAAAGATCTAATGAAGTCCTTCATTGTCAAGAGAGATGAGAGATTAGATGATCATGGTTCAGCTATCAAAGAACTTGGCACTGGTGTGCTAAACTTGGAGAAGCAAGTGGGTCAAATAGCAATTATATTGTCTGAGAGAATTCCAGGAACTCTCCCAGCTGATACTGAGATAAATCCCAAAGAAACGATGAATGCTGTGACCTCGAGAAGCGGGCAAGTATTGAAAGAGTCCACCCAAGTCAAAAAAGAGGTGGTACCTGAAAAAGAAGTTGAGGAGCACCTGAAAAATGAAGTTGATAAGAAGAAAAAAGGTAAGAAAGGAGATTAGAAAAAAAAGGAGGAGGAAACTTCAAGACGGGAGGAATCCAATGAGAGCGAGCATATGCCTGTTCTACCCTTTCCCCAAAAGCTGTATAGAGAAAAGCTGGACAAGTAGTTTGAGAGATTCTTAGATATACTGAGACAGGTTAATGTAAACTTGTCATTCACAGAAGTTCTCGCACAAATGCTAGCTTAAGCCAAATTCTTGAAGGAGACCCTTACAAAGAAAAGGAAGATTGAGGAGACATCGGTAGTCAAGTTCATAGAGCATTACAGCACAATCTTGCAAAACAAACTCCCACAAAAGTGTGGAGATCCAAGGAGTTTTACTATACCTTGCTCTTTAGGCACTCTAAATTTTGATAAATCTTTATGTGATTCTGGTGCCTTAATTAATTTAATCCCTTTGTCTATTTACAGGAAGCTGGAGCATGAGATTAGAGAAATAAGTTCCGCACCAATTTCCTTGCAGCTGGCCGACCAAACTATTTTGATACTTGAAGGGATAGTTGAAGATGTCTTAGTTAGGGTAGAAAAGTTTATTTTTCCTGTAGATTTCATAGTGGTAAATATAGAGGAGAATAAAGAGGTCCCCTTTATCTTAGGAAGACCATTCTTAGCGATGAGCAAAGCAATATTAGACATACATGATAGAAAGCTCATGCTTAAAGTGGGTGAGGGGACGGTGAAGTTCGAGATGCATGTGGAGATGGGAGTGAGAAAGGAGAAGCCAACTATAAGTGTAGAGTAGAAGGTGAAAAGCTCGAAAGAAAAGGCTGATATGAGCGAAAAAGACAAGTGTGGGTTGTTCACCAAGAAGGCTGATAAGAAGCTGTCTGCATGGATGCGTGCGTAGTTTGGGCGAGAAAAATGGAGCCCGACTTTGACTCAGACCTCGACTAGAGATTCAGGAAAATTTCCTCTACCCTATACTTTTTAATTGTGTGTCACGGGGACATGCCACAACTTAAAGTGTGGGGTGGGGGATAATTGTATGTTGTATGTATACGTGTTAGTTTTTGTTGTTTTACTAGTTAGAGATAGAAAAGAATTGGAAAAACCATAAAAAATTGAATTTTTTTTTCGATTTTTCCTGACAATGGATATTATATTGATAGGTTTCTTGAGGGATTAAAGTCGAAAGAAAAAGACAAAAAGATTTTATTTTGTTAGGTAGTGTATTAATTTCTCCTTGGTTTTTCTTTGTGCTGTGATTTTTTTTCAAGGGTTTTGTTTGAACCAGGTGTAGTTAATTTTTTGTTTTTAGAAGTAGGAAGCCTTGTGCTATGAATTGAATTGGAAGCAATGTATCTTAAATTTATCATGCCTTGATAATAGTGAGTGCTTTAGTTGTGACATTTAGGCTCAGTTTTTGATTCTTGTATAAGGTCCTTAATTTGTATAAGTTTAACTTTGTTTAACTGCTTTGACTAGAGTGTCTTGATGAATCCAATCCAGAGTGAGTTATGTGCCATGTGTGTGTGAGGGTTTGTTGTATTCTGTGCATTACATTTGATGTCTAGAACTTGCCCCGTGTGTTTGCAAAGCAAAATAGTAGTTTAATTCAGTTGAAGTGATATAGGCATTTCTTTGTTGAGCCAGCTATACGTTGTACCCACCAAATTGTTATGTATCTTAGGTAAACCCTTTGAGCCTGTAATCTTATTTCATTGGCAACTACATTACAAAACTTACCCATGTATTTGAATTGACCATCTATCTGAACCATTTACCTCTAGCGAGCACTTGAAATCGTATGAATTATTTAAAAGTTGAAGTGTGGGGTAGTTGGTTTGACTTTTGAGTAGAACTATTAAAATAAATAAGAAAGGTGCACTGTTTTGGAAAAAATAAATAAGAGCCACTTAATTTGAAAAAGAAGAAATATAGTTGTATTGTTGTGAAAATTACTCATTAATAAGTGGTAACTCTTGATACATTTGTGCTTAAAGAAGTTGGGAGTTAATGTATATTGATACGAAGGTGGAGTTATGGTTTGACATCAGTGTGGGGTTTTGAATGAAATGTATGTATTAAAATGCTTAGGGAGGTGTAATCACTCTTATATCTAAATGAATCTGACCCATCCCGCAGCTTACATTACAACCAATTAAAGTCCTACTTGATCCTTGACTGAATGAACTCAATTAGTAGAGTAGTACACTAAGGGAAAGCCTATGGTTCATCTTTTGTAGCATATGAATGTTATTTTTGAGAGTGAGTGAAATCTGTCAATCTTGAGTTCCTACTTGTTCTTAATTTCTATTGTGTGTGGATCTACTCTCTTTGTTGTGAGGGCACTTGATTCATAAAGGAAAGGTAATGCTTGACCTCTATGTTAGAGTAAGTGAGCGAGTTGTGAAAAATGTGTGGTGCTTTTGAGTCAAATCTTGAGGCGAGGATGTTACACTATTGTGCTTAGTCTATTTTCAATATTCTTAGTATGATGAGTTATGAGAGTTGTTTAAAGAGGTCATGTTTGATTGCTCGAGGACGAGCAGTGGTTTAAGTGTGAGGTGTTGATGGTAGGCTATAATTGCGTGTTTTAGTTTCTTGTCGCACTCTAATTAACTGCACTTTAATTGAGTTTGAGCTTTAGTCGCTAGTGTTTTGCACTAATTATAGGTTTTATGCCTCGTAGGAGTGATTCCGAGCTATGTAGATGTTACGGAATGAATTCACGCTATTTTGGAGCTTTGAAGTCTGAGTAAAAGTCCAACAACTTAGTTGGGATCGAGTTCGAGGATCAACGGACTCTAGTGCATTCAAAGAGAGAAAAGAAGAATCGAGCTGGGCATCACCCAGGTGTGCGAGTGCGCAGTGGGCACGCATGTGAGGCAGAACACTATGCAAAATGCGTGGCCAAATGCGCAAGCAGGTCTCCAGGTGCACGGCCGCGCACGTCCTATTCCGGGAAGAGTCCTATTTCGTGAAGGAGAAGGTGTGTTTGTTTGGGCCCGAACCTACTTGGTATATATACATGGAAAAATGGTATTTTGAGGACTTTTGACATAATTTAGACCTAAGGAGGCTAAGGAGAAGTGGGAGAAGCAAGAGCACAGGGATTTCACCATTCAATCCTCACTCAAGACAAGGGTTTGGATTTTTTATGTTTTTCTTTAACTTAAAATTAATTGTGATGAATTTCTCCATATCTATGGAGTAATTCTTTTTTAGGGATTGATGGATTCAGGTTTTGAGAATTGTTTGTGGATATTAACTCTAGTTTGTATATTGAATCGTTTTGGATATTTTAATTGTTGCATCTATATTTACTAGTTAATGTAATCGAAAGAGGCATAACTTGTGATATTTTTGCATTATCTTGTTAGGTGGATTTATTGATTCTTCTTAGTAATCGAAAGAGGCTAGTTGAATTATTGTTTAGACCTAGTTAGGAGAATAATCGAAAGAGGTCCTCCCAAGGATCAATTCACTACAAATTCTTGCATATTTTCACCGCGCTTAACTTAGTTTATATTTTGAGGTTGAGATTTAATCGAGAGAGGAGTTTCTACTAAATGTTTGAACTATAATTGAGTGAGTTCGAGAGACTCACTTGAACCTTAGAAGTGAATCAACTAGAGTTAATTCCCAAAAAGGTATCTTGCACCTATCCAATTAGCCCATATTTCCTCTCATTGATATCTTCTTTGCTTAATCTTGTTGCAATTTTCACTAGCCAATAGTTTAAACTCTTAGTTAATTTTAGTTTTAAATCACACAAATCTAAATTGTTGGTCTTCTTGGATAGAAATTAAATTAGAAGCTACGAAAACACTATTAAATCCAATCCCTGTGGATACAATATTTTCTATACTATATTCGACTAGCGAGCCTAAGTTTTGTACACCGGTTTTGCGCTCGTCATGCATCTAGTATTAGACTTCTCCGAGTTAATTCAAGCTATACTGAGCTTTCTATAACTTACGAAAACCATCAGCTCTGTTGTTTTGATGGGCTTAATCCCGAGGGCTTACATATTCTTGTCATCTTCTCATTCATCTTTTCTTGCCCTTACTCCTGTCTACCTAAAACCTTGTCGCTCTACAATTCTTTAGCTTGCGACCTACACATATCTATTTATACTACTCGTAGACTTCCTTTAACTTGCTAGCAGCATTGATTTCCTTTCATGCCTTCTCAGTTGTATTTAAATGTAAGCAATTACATTTCCTGGTCATTCTGCCACTTGTTGCATGAACACTCGGCTTATATTATTGCCCACACCTATTGGAATTTCATGCAACCCATATAATCTCGAATATCACTTTTGAATATATATATTTCCCGATCATTAGCCACGATAGGTGCCACTTTCTTGTGGAGTGCATACAATGTTATAGTGAGATTGTTATTACAGGACCATTTCTTCTTTAGGTCACTATGCTTAGTTTGAAACCTTCTTCCTTATTTCCTCAGCTAGTCTTTTGTGGTAGTACTCAGGAGAGACCCTTTGACTCTTGTAAAGCTGCGAGTTTATTACATCATATACCTAACGAAATATTTGATGTTCTTGCTCGCCTATAATTATCTCTAGCCACTTACCTCCGCGCCCTTGTGCTCGTAAAGTTTCTTCTGAATTGCATTTTTGACTGTTTCCCTAGTAGCACTTTCTTTTATTTCCGTAACACTTATACGGTATCTTTAACTACACCAACTCCTATCTGAATATTTCTCAAAGATCACGACGTCATATCTGCGAGACTAAATTCCTTATGTTGGGGTTCACTATGTTTATCTTGCATGATCTGTTGATTTATCTGTGTCCTCTTGTCTAGCCATAACTAGAATCTTCCTGAATTAACTACTAACTACTCGTTGGTCCATTCTCATATCTATATTTTGCATAATCTCTCTTGGGTTATTTTCTTTGTCTTAACTTACCTCTCGCATTGGCTCCTTATGTATCAAGTGTTTGTTCGCACTTATTTATCAATAACCGCACCAGCGGGAACCCTTACTTCCTCTACCCAGCTTCGTGCTTCAATAATGTTCTGGAGTCGTAACATATCTGTGAGATCTGAATAAATACAATCTCATTCCTTTTGCCTTTTTGCCGTATTATTCCTTTACTATTCCGTAGTTACCTCATCATCTTTGACGTCTTTTCACATATTCACTGACATCTTACTCACCTTGCGATAACCCTTTTGTATTAAGGATAACTGAATTTTTTTTACGCACGATGGTGACACCTAGTGTACCTGGCACACTTAGCCCCTTAAGCTTAACTCTGCTCACAATGCTTGATTTAGGGAAGCGTCTTCCTAAATGACCTTTAAAGGTTATTCTTTTATTTTCCATTCTATTATTGCCGGAACGCGATCTCTGAAATTGTCATGATGTGGACTATTATCACATCTTCCGATCCCTAATTCATGTTTAGTATATCTTGTTCACTAGCCCATGATGATTTCTATTACTCCGAGGGTCTAACTTTTCCTTCCGATAATCACGTTCGAGTCACCAACTCATTTCTCGAAATGCGGATGTGACTTTATGGCTTATACTCTTTATTGTCCCAAGGACATTCACCTCTTGTCTTTTCCTTCACTTGACTATAGACTCTATCATCCTGTCATATTTTGATTTACCGTCATCACCCATTTATCACATATTACTCATAATGGTTCATTTACTCTCTTCTTATTCTCCTGCTAATATTTCTGTCTATCACTTTATTCTGAACTTCAAGAAAACATTCTTTCATGAAATATGAGACGGATCCCCAATATGAGACGGAACCCCAACTTTCGAACCCGACGACCCAAAATCGCCACTGGCTCCACATAATAGGTCAAATCTTCGTCCAACTGAATTGTGCTGAAGTCCAAGATATGAGACGGATCCCCAATATACTTTCGAAGCATAGAAACATGAAATATTGGGTGTACACTCGATAGGCTGGGTGGCAAAGCAAGCTCATATGCCACCTCCCCAATTCTCCAAAGCACTTCAAATGGCCCAATGAACCGAGGACTCAATTTTCCTTTCTTCCCGAATCTCATAACACCCTTCATAGGCGAAAACTTCAGCAAGACCTTCTCACCAACCATCTAGGACACATCTCGGACTTGCCTATCGGCATAACTCTTTTGCCTAGACTGCGCTATACGGAGCCTTTCCTGGATCACTTTCACCTTCTCTAGAGCATCTCGAACCAAGTCAGTCCCTAATAGCCTTGCCTCGCCGGGCTCGAACCAACCAACTGGAGATCTACACCGTCAGATGTATTTATAATTGGCCACACCCATCTTAGTTATGCCTTATGGGAGCAAACAGATATAGTTTAAGAGAAGGATGAGATATTAGGATCTAGCTGGGGTTGGAGTAACCCTAAATGGTGGATGGATTGTTAGATGCAACTAACATTTCCGAAGGATATTGCAAATGTGGTAATAGTTCTCCTTGTAAGAAACCTAGATGGTGCACTCTGAATAGTATAGTTAGATATGAATACTAGCATGTTCATATAATTCAGAAGATAGGCACTAGAATCGTAGATGGGATAAATATTTACCTTAGTATGGCTCACTTCCGTAGTAAAGAGAGAATGTTAGGTGATCCGAAGAGCCAGTGGATGGATTAAGGGGAGCTAAAAGCAAAAAAATGTTTTGTTGAAGTTTTCAGAATAAGGTAATAGATGAAAATATTTGCAGAAGAATAAGAAGAGACTATATGAATTATGAGTAAGCTGTAATAAATGGTGATGACGGTAAATCAAAATATGACAGGACGATAGAGTCTATAGTCAAGTGAAGGAAAAGACAAGAGGTTAATGGCCGTGAAACAATAAAGAGTATAAGCCATAATGTCACATCCGCATTTCGATAAATGAGTTGGTGACTCCAACGTGATTACCAAAAGGAAAAGTTAGACCCCCGGAGTAATAGAAATCAGCAAGTGCTAGTGAACAAGCTGAACATGAATTAGGGATCAAAAGATTTGATAATAGTCGACATCGTGAGAATTTCAGAGATCGCATTCCGGAAATAATAGAATGGACAACAGAAGAATGGCCATTAAAGGTGATTCAGGAAGACGCTTCCCTAAAGCAGGCACTAAGAGCAAAGTTAAGCTTAAGAGACTAAGTGTGCCAGTTACACTACGTGTCACCCTCGTGCGTAAAAAAATTTAGTTATCTTTGGTACAAAAGGGTTACCACAAAGTGAGTAAGATGTCAGTGAAGATGTGAAAAGACGCCAAAGATGATGAGGCAACTCTGGATTAGTAAAGGAAGAATTTTATAAAAAGGCGAAAGGAATGAGCTTGCATTTATTCAGATCCCACAGATGTTACGACTCCAGAACATTATGCAAGCATGACGCCGGGGAGAGGAAGTAAGGGTTCCCGCCCAGGATGTTATTGATAAATAAGTGCGAATAAACACTTGATACATAAGGAGCCAACGTGATAGGTAAGCTAAGACAAAAGAAATAACCTAAAAGAGATTAAGCAAAATATAGATATGAAAATGAACCGATGAGTAGTTAGTAGTTAATTCAGGAATAGTTTAGTTATGGCTAGACAAGAAGACATAGATAAATCAACTGATCGTGCAAGATAAATGTAGTGAACCCCAACATAGGGAATTCAGTCTCGCATATACGAGATCGCAATCGTTGAAAAATTATCACATAGAAGTTGGGGTAGTTAAAGGCATAGTTTAAGTTTTACGAAAATAAGAGAGATTGCCATTAAGAGATAATCAAAATTTGAGTTCGGAAGTAACCCTACCAGCAAATAGGCACAGAGGTATGTAACTAAGGATATTTATAGGCAAGTAACAATATCAAAAATTCCGTCGGGTATACAATGTAATAGGCACACGGCTTTACAAGAGTCAGAGGGTCTCCCCTAAGTACTACAATGAAGAATAGTTGAGGATGTACGAAAGAAGGCTTCAACCTAAGCGTAGTGACCTAAAGAAATAATGGTCTTGTAAGAACAGTCTCACTACAACATCATATGCACTCTATAAGAAAGTGGCACCAATTGTGACTAATGAAAGGAAAGCAAAATCAAAAGTAATATTCGAGTTCATATGGGTTGCATGGAATTACTATATGTGTGGGCACTAAGATAAGCCAAGTATTCATGCAACAAGTGGCAGAACGACCAAGAAAGCTAATTGCTTATGTTTAAAGGCAACTAAGAAGGCACGAAAGGAAATCTATGGTGCTAGCAAATTAAAGGAAGGTTGCGAGTAGTATAAATCAATATGGGCAGGTCGCAAGCTAGAGTATGGTAAAATGACGAGGTTTTTGGTAGATAGGAGTAAGGATAAGAAAAGGTGGGTGAGAAGGTGATAAGAACAAGTAAGGCCTCGGGACTAAGCCCATAAAACAAGAGAGCTGGCAATTTTCGTAAGTTATAGAAAGCTTAATATAGCATGAATGTACTTAGAGGAGAGGAGCATTTAGAAGAGATGCAATGCTTCCTTGGTAGTAGAATAAGGGTGTAATTGTGATAGATAAGAAGATGATTCTTAGGCCTTTGATTGAGCTATGATATAAAGAAAAGGTATTTCATGAATTGCACAGGATTAGAATACCCTCATAAGATGAATCATATTGGGATGCTATGAATACAGTTATTGAAGTATAGTATCGCCCCTAGGTGGATTAGGCAAATATCTTCAGATGTTCCCCGATGAAACGTGGACCCTAGTGACAATGTATTACGTAAGAGGTTTCAAGTTATCAGTGGTAGATTATGGATCAACATTAAGGTGAATCACTAATGGATGAATAAAAGTTCCGAAGTATTAGATGAGATTAGGCTTTCATTCTTAAGATTAATAGTAATGAGGAAGCATTAAAGGACTTAGATATATACATGTAGGATAAGCATCGAGAGAGTAACTTGGAGTTGGGCAGTAGACCTTGATAATAATAAAACCAGAGTAAGTGTTATGGTATAGTATGACCTATCTAGATGCAGTAAAGCCATAATGATAGATAACCGAGTCTATGAAACAAAATATAGCAATAGTCGTAAGTTCCACAAGTACCGAGCGAACAACTTAAGTATACCTATAGATGCCCAGAGGGCCAGCTTGTCATAATACTGCATATGTTCACAAAGTGAGGCCTAGAGATTGGCAAAAGGATGGAGGAAAAAAGAGAGAAGATAACATAGGGGCATATACAAGGATAGAGTCATATATGCTGCATGACAGAAGGTAGCAACAGTTACGAGATTGGAAGAATTCTGATGACAGTTCGTGGTGTGAGAAAGAGGTCTAAAGGGAGGAATGCCCTGACCTCTGGGTTTATTCACGAGACAGTTGCCCAGATGGCAAGGACAGTACTGAAGTGTTCGTAAGAGCTATCCGGTTATGATACCAATAAGCGCATCATTCAACATTCGAGGAAGAATGTTCCGAAGGGGGGAATAATGTTACACCCTATGTTTTCGTACGTAAAAGTATATTGTAAGTCAATTGATATAAGCTCATAATTCAGACATCTTTCAAAGTACATAACGTAAGTTAATAATGTTACTTTGGAGGTTATAAATATTAAAGATCCTGGATAACAAGTACCAAGAGGGTTGGATGGCTTAGAAGCTAAACGAATAGAAGAAAATAAGTTTCGTCGAAAGTCGATAAGTTTGGAATGTTATATCATGAACTTTAGGATGGGACTAGGTTCTTAACATGATAAAAAGGTTATTTTATGAGTTATTTTAGTCGTATGACAGTCGTGCATTATGTTTTAAAGTGAAGCAAGTTGTGGAACTAAAGTTGTCAAAGGTCATCACAAGTTACATTCATAAATATGCTGAAAATTATGTCAAATGTAGCTGAGCTTTTCTCCCAATTTACTTTGAATTATGGGGTAATCCACCTACCAACTTAAAGATCTACGACTCTTATTTATAACCCAATAAACCGTTCATCAATATGGCATCGAGTAGAGAGATATTCGCATTTTCGCGAAACTGCGCAAGTAGCTCCCAATGGGACCCACTTAGGTGGTGGTCAACCTACTTCACTTTAAAAATGATTTGGATCTATTTTTTCGACCCAACCTAGTCCCTACACTTCTCCTAATCCTCCTAAACAGATACCATAAGAATTTTAAGTGATTCTAGAGTGATTACACCATATTTCAACATCAAAAGTGAGTTTTAGTGAAGGACAACACCTCTCAGAGGTTGTGTTGTCATTGAGGATAATTTAGGCTGTAATTGGCTGAAATTTCAAGTTTTTGCGACTGGATAAGGTGAGTATAATAGCCCACTAATTGTGCTTAAGCTTGTATCTATGTTGGTTAAGTTGTTAGGATGATAAACAACAAGATAATACTTGGATTAGCTTGAGATGTTGTTCTTGATGGATTGATTTGAAAGATGCTCTTATGGACTTTAAGTGGATGGAAATTATGGAAGATAAGTTGGCTATGATATTGTTAGTATGATTATGTTTGTTTACATGTCAATCTTGTTGAGGAAATTGGTAACCAGAAAAGAAATGGCTATAAAGCACTTGGAAGTTGTCCACAGTGATATTATCTTGTGTTAGGTTATTTCAGGTAACTTTGAAATTTAGTACAAGGTTGAAAATCATTTAAAAGATATTGTTTATTATAATGGATATATTACTAAGTCCAAGAATGAATGATAATGGGGTCGAAGGGTGCTAAAGGGATTCAATCAGAGCTTGCCTCTTGTCATGATATGTGGATGACTTGTTAATGAAATATTTTGTACCCTATTGTTGACGTTGTTCTTATTGCATTGATCTGGTTGTTGTTGTTGGTACATGATATTGGAGGAGACCCTTATTACAGGGGAGATGCTGCCCAAATTTACATAAACGAGCTACTAGTTTAAGTTGCGGACTTAGCCTTTACTCAGCACTAATTTTGAATCTCCTTATGCTATGGTAGATTGAGTTGAATTGTTTGAAGAATTGATTGGAAGGTATTAAGGACCAATTGAGTTAAGGTATGTTAAGGCTATCCCTTCTTTCCTTTTGGCATGATCCTTATGATACAAACGAAACGAGCAAATGCGGAACTTTTACAAATGACTCTATTCTTAGAAGTACTAGGGGGTGTCTATGTTCTTTATTCCCCATGTGTCCTATTATTATATCGTACGTTCATGTGTCTCAGAAAATATGTAAGTTGATAAAATTCTATTTCATGGTATTAACAGAAGGTATATTGATCTTATGACATCCCGTGAGATCTTATTGGCTTACTTCTTATGCATTGCATTCATTAATACATGTACATTGGCCCATGACCAGATGACATATTATATACGCGTATATTATATGTATCTAGGGTATGGGGAAAGAATATGGTATTATATACACACCACCACCTGATTAGCTGGTATACGTTGATGATTCCGCTATAGAGGCCGAGATAATATGATGGGATGCCCTCAGAGGCTTGATGATGTTATGTACACATATACCTATGAATGATATGACATTTATACGCATATGCATGACATTATAAATGTTTCATGATTCAAGAGCTATTCATACTTACAGGTTGAGTCCTTTACTCCATGTTTCTTTCATGTCTTTTATATATAGATTTTTATGCCTTACATATTCAGTACATTATTCGTACTAACATCCCGCTTGCCTGGGGATGCTGCATTTCTTGCCTGTGGGTCCTGATAGACAGGTTGACTATCCTCCTAGTAGGCTATCAGCTCAGCAGAAGGTGTTGGTGCACTCCACTTGCTCCGGAGTTGCCTATTTTGTCAGTATGCTTTGGATATGTATAGATTGGTATGGCGGGGCCCTGTCCTGGCGTTTATGACATTTATGTACTTTTAGAGGTTTGTAGACATATGTCGTGTATATGGATGATTGTATGGCCTTGTCAGTCTATGTTTTGAGTGTACAAATGATCATTTCGATCCTATAGGCCCGTATGTTACATGTATAAGTTTGTATATAATGTTGGGTCATCCTATGTCGAGTATTCCCTTATAGTTTATTCTGGTTATCTCATGACGGCCCTTCTGGCTGACTTACCCATGATGGCATGATAAGAAAGATATGTTACATTGGTACTAGGCTGAGTAAGGCACCGGGTGCCCGTCGTGGCCTCGCGGTTTGGGTTGTGACAATATTACACGAATCTATTGTTGTTTTCATCATTTAATTAGTGATTTGAGTTGGAAATTTTGGGAAAAATTATGAAAACTTCTTAGGCTAACTTTTAGGGATTTGAAAGGCGATTTGAGGTCGGATTTGGAGTAATTCTAGTATTATTGGGCTCGTTGTCTAATGGGTGTTCAGATTTTGTAATTTTTATCAGGTTCCGAGGTGCGGGCCCAAGTTGAATTTTTGAGTTGACTTTTTTTTTTCTTTGCAAAGAGAACTTTATGGTTCGAAATAGTCTCCTATAGTTTATTTTTATGGTATGAAGTTCTTTTGGCTAGATTCGAGCCATTCGGAGTTGGATAATCGAGGGAAAGACTTACTAGTGGATTGAGTTAGTGTGTTTTGAGGTAAGTGTCTTACCTAACTTTGTGTGGGGGAATTACCCCGTAGGATTGGTGTTGGTTTGTGTTAATTGTGATATGTGAAAGCCGTGTACGCAAGGTGACGAGTGTGTATATGGGCTAAAGGTGAAAATTGACCAGTTTTGACTATGTAGATTCCTTTCATGCCTTAATTAAGTTACCTCAACATGTTATATTTATCATCATTAGTCTATCCTCACATGCTCTACTTCTCTTATCTCTTACTTATTAATTGTATTTACATGACTAGTTGAAGTTATTGTTCTCTATTCCTTGTTCAGTATTTAACTGTTGAGTTCTTTACTTGACGTTGTTATTCTTGGAATATCTTGTTGTTAAAATTGGTATTGAGTTATACAGGCCGTGATTCGCATTGAGACAAAGTTGTGATGTTGTGAAATACTATTCTTGTTGAGTTGATTACTTCCGCTTGATATTGTTGAGACTCTTATACACATTGTGGTTGATACATGGGCTATTTATTGTGAAAAAACTGCTATTGTTGATTTCTTGGGCAAGTTGTGATATTGAGCACTTGAGGTGCGATTTGTAATACGTTGTGATATTGATACGCATGCGGTGGTATAAGGTTTCGGGGTGGAAACGCATGCAGTGAGATAAGGTGGGCTTGATACATGTGTTGCTAGTAGGGGAACTACTTGAAATCACGCGGTGTGATAAGATGGGTTAAAATGGAGGAAGCTATTTCTGGAAAATGATTTTCGAAACTAAATGCAAGGCTCTCCCCGTGATACAAGAAAAGATTGTGAGTTGTTTTGTGATTTGAGACTACGAGGCGGTATCTCGTTAGTGACTCTTGTTGATACTTCACTATTACTTCACTTGTGTTTTTGATTGTTTTGTTTTCTAGGCATAACATTCCTTGTTTTCTTCCACGATGCATTATTTGCCTTAGTTCGGTGTAGTTAATCTTGGTAAAATTCTTACTTGTTTAAATTCTATTGTTATTATTATTATTACACTGCCCATTAATCGTTCTGTTTCTTATTTATTCCATTAGGGCCTCGACCTGACCTCGTCACTACTCTACCGAGGTTATGCTGGCACCTACTGAGTACCGTTGTGGTGTACTTATGCTACGCTTCTGCACATCTTTTTGTGCAGTTCCGGTACTTCCAACTAGTCCAAGCACCAGTGAGGCGAGCTCATTTCAGAGACTTCAAGGTATACCTGCTGGCGTCCGCAGGACTCTGCCTCTATCTAGTCTATTTTATTTACTTAACCTTTTATAGATACTTATTTATAGGGATTTTTAGTACCATCTTATAGAGCTTGTGACTTGTATTCGCCGGGTTTTGAGAAGTCGTATATGCTGAGTTGCGGAGTTTATATTATATTAGCTGTTGAGTGTTTATTTGTTATTTAAGTTATATTCCGCATGCATATTAGGCTTACCTAGTCTTATAGACTAGGTGCCATCACGATACCGTATGGAGGAAAATTGGGGTCGTGACATAACACAAGTTTCGCAACGAAATTACTTTGAGATACCTCATCTCATAGTCACAAGTAACGAGTCAAACCAACAATCATATGCTCACGGCACCTTGTGCCCACATTTCTAAGCACACCCGCACGGACAACTCACATGTCAATACCTCAATCACCCCGGCATGATCACAGGCTCACAATCTCAATCCGTCCGGTGTGGTCACATGCTCATAATCACAATCCGCCCGGCGTTATCACGACCCAAAATTCAAATAGTCGTGATGGAACCTAACCATACCCGCTAGGTAAGCCAATTAACAATAAACCACAATATACTGATAATGCTAAGAGTCAAAAATGATATAACTAAATTTTATACAATTCTTGAAGGACTAGTAGTACAAATCATGAGCTTCTAAGACTTAGAGTTTACAAAGCTGGTATGAAATAAATACATCATTTGTTCGAAACGTATATAAATAGATTTATAAATATAAAGCTACCAAGAACAAGAGGCAGCTATAACTGGAACGCAGGTACATCTTCATTGCCAGCTCCCGCTACTCGCAGAAACATCAGCTCCAAAATCTGCGTGCAAGGTGCAGAAGTGTAGTATGAGTACAACCGACCCCATGTACTCAATAAGTAACAAACCTAACCTTAGGTTGAAAGAATTGATGAGCTTGGACAACGGTCAAAGTCCAACACCAATAGCCAAGAACAGTTCGTAACAATATAATAAAAGAGCACAAGTAATAACTCAAAGATGTGATAATCAACTCGTTCATTGTTACGGAAAAATAGGCATGCTTTTTAGGTGTAATAGTAAAACCCAACTCTTTCTCCGAAATCACCACAATATGAGTAAATTAGAAAACTGTGATTTTCCCTAATACTTTCAACAACAGATAAGATATTTCATTCTCAGATAGCATGAGAAAAGTACATCTCTACGGCTACATGTCAATGCGCATGTGAAATCATGAATGTCACAAAACCGTGTAACATGAGGAAATGCATCTCTATGCCTGTATGTCAAGTATGCATGTCAAATGCAATGAATCACAATGATAAACTCATGTACTCACACTCTCTGAGTACCCAATCTCATTGTCTCGCACTCCCACTCATCATGCTCAATCACTCAGCATACTCAGTCACTCAGCACTGTACAGTACCTGTGCTCACTGCAGACTACAGATGGGCGAATCCTGCCAAGCCCTAGTATAAGCCAACACGGCCTGCTGCGGCATGCAACCCGATCCCATCATGAATCGATAAAACCTGCTATGACATGCAACCCGATCCCATCAATAATAATAAAGCCTATAAGGCTTGCTGCAGCTTGCAATCGTATCAATATAACAATAATAAATATAAAGCCAATATGGCCTACTGCAATGTACAGCCCGATCCAATCAATAATACTAAAGCCTATAAGGCCTGCTACGACATGCATCCCAATGCATATAATAATTATATATATAAAGCCAATATGGCCTGCGGAGGCGTGCAGTCGATCTACAATATCTCTCACAACACGGCTCTTAAGCCCCAACTCAGTCATCAATCTCTCCAGCCTCTCGAGCTCACAAATCTCATGCCAATCAGCCCAAACAATGATAATATGATGTGCCAACAAAGGATAACAGAGACTGAGATATAATATGCGAATGAATGAATATGACTGAGTATGTAACTGCAATTTAAGCAAATAACTCAACAGCAAAGATGACCTCAGTGGGTCCCAACAGAATGAGCATATAGCCTAATTATGATTTCTAACATGATTCACAGCTGAATTTCTCTAACATGTAGAAATTTCATAGATAGAAAAAAGATTAGGTAACTACACAGTATCAACGAATCAACCGAGTCAAAATTCATATGGTGAAGCTCACACGCCCGTCACCTAGCATGTGCGTCACCTCAACACCAAACACATAACACGTATTTTCAGGGATTCATACTCTCAGACTAAGTTTAGAAGTGATACTTACCTCGAACAAGCCAAATCCAATACCGATCAAGCTAAACAATACTCTAGAAATTCCATCCCCCACGTGCCGACCTCTAAACGACTCAAAACTAGCCAAAAGTAACTCAAGAATATCAAATATTTCCAAAGAAAACAAACCCAATCGATAAATGTTGAATCTTTAATAAAAAACCCAAAGTCAACCAAAAAGTCAACAGAAGTCAATGACGGGCTTGCCTTGGATTTCGAATCCAAGCTTAGCTGAGCAAACTCTGAACTAATACAAGCTCACACAAATGAAAAATGACTCAATCGGAGTCTGATACGTCAACCAATTTGCCAAATCATCGCTCTTGGGTGTTCATAACCCAAGAGTCCAACTCACACTAGTTGTGTCCCATATCTCCCGAATACACATCCAAAACTCACCAAATTCGAGTGTGTTGTTATCCTAATATAGGAGAACAAAACCCCAAAAGGAATCGAGAAATAAACGCTTCTTACTCATTTTCAATTTTTAAAATTAACCCTAGGTCATGATTTAAAGAATTAAATGGGTTTTAAATTAAAATCATGGTTTAAAGCTTAAACCAAGGTAATGAGTCAAAGGAAAATACTTAGGTTATGGTTTAGACCTTACCCCATGGAAAAAAGTTGAAGAACATCCTTGAATTCTCCCAGTCCCAAACTTTCAAGATGAGAAAAACTCCAACAACATTAATAGCCAAAAATGCCCAGTTGTTCTGCCTCGTTTCTTGTGCCAAACGATCACGAAACTAGCTTTTGATGCATCCAATGGATTCCTTGTGAAATTCCAATCAAGTGAGGCTTTTTAATCACTCCATTTTACCTTATAATGAACGAGATATGTTGGTTTTAATATTTAAAAATAGTGCAGATTTTTAAATACGAATTCAGTGGCAATTTCATAATCAATCTGAAGAATCTGGCAACCCAATTCTTAGTAAAATAACCATAAATTCCTCATAGGATGTCAAAACATGATGATTTTAGTTGTTATGGTTGCAAAATTACGATACAAATATTATGGTTTAGTCAAAATAAGAATCAAAGACCATTTGCTTAATATGGTAACCTCTATGCTCAAATCGATGTGGAAACCGAAAACAATCACCATACAACCCAATATTATCCAAAACTCATTGAAATTTAACCAAACTTTGTGGACATGTCCAAAATAATTATACAAACTTATTGGAATAATTAAAAACACGATTTCAAGTCCATTTACCCAAAAGTCACCTTGGTCAACTCTTCCAACTTAAAGATTCTAAAACAAGAATCATTATCCCAAATCAATCCCGAACCGCTCGAAAACCGAATCCAACCATAAACGCAAGTCATATACATAATATGAAGCTACTCAAGGTCTCAAACCACCGAATGGAATGCTATAGCTCAAAACGACCGGTCAGGTCATTACAGGCATGATTAAATGCTCACAATCATAATCCGCCTGGTATGGTCACAGGCTCAAAATCGACATGAAAGCAGATAATACAAGAATACATGGACATGATCAGTAAATGTCAAGTTTCATACTCCTAAGCTAGTATAAGTGACATGCTACGGTGTATGCTTGTGCGAGTGTACTACTGTAGCCCAAGTCAACAAGTTATATCAAAGACATCGAGTAACTCATCAAAGCAACACAACAAGTCACGTAAGGTGTGACATACACAAGGAGAAAAACACCATCACACGAATATTACCAACAAAATGCCCCAGGGCGTCACACATCATCCCTGACATTGCCACCCTTATTTCTCTGATAGCCACTCGTATCACTCCGCCCTAACAATATCGTTAGCCACCTGTATCACTCGAATAGCCACCCATATCACTCCGCATAATAGTCACCCTCATCGCTCCGCCTAGACAAAAACACAATAGCCACCCGTATCACTCTGTACATTCAACAACAGCGAGATGCCAACCTTTTGCCCGGCATAAAAACAACGGTGAAATACCACCCTTATACTCCGTATAACAACAACCAATCCACACAACAATTCACATGTGCTACAACACAATAACACGACATATCAACTAGTACCAGAAGTGCCCATAGGCCACAACGTTTCAAAAAGAACCAACAACATCAATATATGCACAACAAATAGTCCACCGCTCAAACACAATGTGTATAAAATCTCAATAACAACAAATGAACGAGACAATAACTCAATTAGGAACAACACTCCCTTTAAACACGACTTCAATTAAAATAGATTAATGATTTCCAAAAACTTCAACTTCAGTTAGTTTCTTAAGGATAAACTCGATAGTGAAGGTATTTCCATGAAACGACAAACTTCAGATTCTAGTGTATTAATTAGGCTAACAATATAAGAGATGGCACGAGCTAGCACTATGTCTAACTACATGAGAATAACCCGGCAACAAAAGGATATCATGTAACAATAATTTCAACTAAGAGTAACTAAACAATAAAAGAAGTTACATAATGATAAAAGAGGAAATAACTTCAAATAAAGCAAATAAGAGCAAACTCGGCAAGTAAAGGATGTAACATGTAACGACAACTTCAAATAAAGCATGTGATAGTAAACATGAAGAATAAAAGATATACATGTGCTATCAATTCCAAATAAATACATGAAAGAAGCCTAAGAGTCTAAACTAGTCAGTTTCCACATATTAGATCGAGTACGTACTCGTCACCTCATGTACACGGCATTCACATGACACAAAATAGCACAAACGACTCAAATCCTAAGGGGTAGTTCCCCCGCACAAATTTACGCAAGATACATACTTGAAGGAAGCCAAATCAGTACTCTACCTTCTTGTGTGAAACAAACTTCCAAATGGCTCAAATCTAGCAAAAATAACTCAATATCATAAATAAAAATCATAGGAAACAATTCTAGACAATAAAGCTTCGAATTTGATGAAAACTAAAAAGTTAACCCAAAAAATCAACCCCAGGTCCGCGTCTTAGAACCCGACCAAACTTACTAAATCCCCACAACCATTCAATAACGAGTCCAACCTAAAATTATTCAATTCCGGCCTCAGATCGCTTTTCAAATCCTCAAAATAGAGCTTATGAAGTTTTCACAAATTTGCCCCATTTTTCCAACTCAAAAGACTAATTAAATGGTAAAACAATGATGGATTCATGCATAATAATCAAATCCGAGTCAAAATCACTTACCCTGGTTAACTCCTTGAAAATCTCTTCAAAAATCACCCAAGACCAAGGTCTCTAGTTCAAAAGATGAAAAATGGGACAAAACCCTCGATTTGGAAATTATACATCTGGTGCCTAATGATTTACTCATCGCGATCGCAGAAAACCCATCGCGATCGCAAAGCACAAAAGATGAACTGCCAATATTACCTCTACACGAATGCGACAATGCGGTCGCGAGCGTAGTGACCAGGACTACATCAACATCAGGAACACATTTGCTCTCTCCCGAACATGGAGGGAAAGCCTTGATGAGCCCCTTCCAGATTTCCTTATATGCGATCGCGTATGCCACCACGGGAACGCGCAGACTAAAGTCCTCAAAGCTTCGCAAACACGGTCGCCTCTTCGCAACCACGGAGAACAAAATGTGGCCTCAACTGGAGACTCGATGCGAACGCGAAAGTATGGCCGTGAATGCAGATAAAGATACACCAGATGACAGAACAACAATCTAAAATGGGAGGAAATGGCTGGTAGCCCATCCAAAACACACTCGAGGCCTCTGGGACACCGTCTGAACATACCAACAAGTTCCATAACATAACGCGGATCTGCTCGAGGTCTCAAATCACATCAAACAATATCAAAACTACGAATTGCACCAAAAATTAACCCGGAATGACGTCAAAATTTCCATGCAAGTCCCAAATGACATAATGGAGCTATTCCAACTCTCGGATTTGCAATCCGAACCCGATATCAGCAAAGCCAACTCTCAGCCAAACCTTTCAACCTTCCAAACCTTCAGCATTTTCAACTTTCGCCAAAACGCTTCTATCAACCTACGGACATCTAAATCCACATCTAGGCATACGCCTAAGTCCAAAAATCACCATACGAAGCTATTGGAATCATCGAAACACCATTCCAGACTTGTCTACACAAAAGTCAAACTTTGGTCAACTCTTGCTAGTTATGCTTCTAAAACAAGAATCATTTTTTCTAAATCAATCCCGAATCATCCGTAAAACAAATCTGGCCACACGCACAAGTCATAATACACAATATGAAGCTACTCAAGACCTTAATCCACCGAACGGGACACTAATTCACAAAACAACATGTTGGGTCATTACATTCTCCACCTCTTAAACAAACATCCATCCTCGAACGTGCCAAGAACCGTTCTGAAGTCATCAAATAACTGAATAAACTCACCATACATATACTCGCGGGTGATCTCAAGTCACCCCAATACACATACGCCCAAAAACACCATCTCAACTTAAGATTTTTCGTTCTACCCACATCGACAAGCCTTAGAACAAAATTTTTCACCATCCAATCATTTCCAAAGACCCGATTCCTACATAAACACACTGTACCAACCTCAACCAACTTCCATAGCTCATGCATACACCCACAAGGTATGACCGCTCAATGTAATACATCAACCACATGCTCATAACAACATCTCTGACCACCATACCTGCCCATAATAAAATGCAGCACCGACAAATAACCTAATATCACCTAAAACCTTGTCTCAAACCTTCACAACGCTGACAATGATGCAAGAAACATGAAGATGTCATATCCATTCACCCGAATCAACAAGTCACACTCAACGCCACCTGGGCACACACCTCGGAAGCTAAATCCCAATAAGCACAATGCAGATATGATTGATTATTGAAAGAGGAACACATGAGAGAACTATCAAACAAGCCCAACATGCACAACTCCTTATTAGTACCATACTACGAATCAATTCCACAAGGGAGAATCAAAATGTATGAACTAATCACAAGGGTCTCATCCTAATATAACTACACTGCCGCATGCAGCCCAATTCAAACATATCAAACCACCTGAAAACGCGAGGATCCCATCCTCAGCTCTGAATCACAAGTAGAATACACATCATGCCAACCGAAACCTTCCACTAACTAAATTCCTCAAAACAGAATAACAACACGTAATGGACTTCCCATATCGGTGGAGCACCTAAATTGCAGATAGTAACCAAACCACCCAAAAATCACATCAAAACCTACTATAATCAAAAACAGAAAGTTCATTCTAGTCTTATAACTCTCAATAGTGAACAAACCAAGATGGTAGACATGGGCTACCACTGTAGAATCTCCCAACATGAGTAAACACATAAGTAGTGTACAAGAATAATGAAACTCACCCATATATGAAGAGATGGGAGTACTCACCCCAATAAGCAGAACCGAATCACTATAAGAATGATACTCCTCCATAACAAATCAAAACCATACCTATAACGACATCATCTAGCGCAGCAGCCTCAGCCCTACCATGGAAAGCATATCAATGGGCCATGCCTCCCACTCTAGGGCGCCCTCTACCCGCCTATCCGCCACCCCTAGCTGGCTATGCATGTGGAGTAGCAACTGGAATGGAGCTCATAGCCTTAGTGCTATGATGAAATCCACCTCTTTCGAGTCTGGGACAATCTCTCATGATGTGCCTGGTATCGCCACACTCATAACAACCCCTTTGCGGGCGTGATTGCTCGTACTGAGTCTGTGCCAGATAGCAGCATTAACTGCTGTAGGAACCTCGTGCCGGTGGTGTACTAAAAGATGAATTCCCCATATGCGTACCTTTACTAACTAGAGCACCACGAGTAGTCTGTAGTGCTGGCTGGACTAGCTGACTGCCCGAGCCTCCACCATGATGGGTCATTGCTGAAGAGTAGAATCCCCTGAATCCTCCAGAACCTCTAGACCTCTTAGCCTCCTAATTCTACCTCTCTTTACCCCGAATACGCTCTAATCTCTTGGCAATCTCCACAACCTACTGAAATGGAGTATCAGTCTCCAACTCCCGAGCCATGCCTAATCTAAGGCCATAACTAAGCCCCTCGATTGTAGGAACCAAAGTAGGTGCATGACAGGATAACTCACTAAACCTAATGGCATACTTTGACACCATCATGGTGCCCTGACGGAGCTGCTCGAATTCTATGCGGCACGCATCTCGGAGGGTTTGGGAAACAAACTCCCCTAAAAACATCTCTAACAGTTGAGGCCAAGTGGGTGGTGCTACATCAGCCGGTCTACCCTCCTCATAAACCTATCACCACTGATATGCTGCTCCCGAAAGTTGAAATGTAGTAAAAGCAATTCCGCGCACCTCAACAATACCCATGGTGCGGAGAATATGGTGACACTTCTCTAGAAAGCTAAGTGCATCCACAGTAGCCGTGCCACTAAAAGTAGGTGGACTATACCTCTTGAACCTCTCAAGCCCTTGTCCTGACCTTAGGCTGAACAAGAATAATAGGATGTACCGACACCACACCCGGAGTGTGATCAACATGAACCTTCTACTTTGGATTACGGGCGGAGGGAGTTTGAGCTCCTCCCACAATCTACGAAGTAGCTGGTCCGATGGAGATCATTCCCGCCTGAGCCAATGCACCAAACATACTCAGGAACTGCGCTAAAGTCTCCTCAAGTCCGGAGGTAACTACAAGCGCCTCCTATCCCCCAACTAGAGCCACTGGTGGCTCCTCAACTACTGCTCTGGCAGGTGCTCTAGCTGCGGCAAGTGCCCCTCCTCGGGCTCTACCTCGGCCCAAACCTCTTGCGGCTCTAGTAGAGGGCGCGGGTGTCTGCTCAGCTGATTTGGTAGCGTGTGTCCGCACCATCTGTGAGAGAATAGAGATACAAAGGCTCAAACTTCAAAATCAACAAATTCGGCACGACGGGAATGAAAGAAGTGGGATATTCCTAATATTTTTGTAGCCTCTCGAAGATAAGTATAGACGTCTCCATACCGATCTGCAAGACTCTACTAAAATTGCTCCTGACTCGTAGAACCTATGAATCTAGAGCTCTGATACCAACTTGTCATGACCCAAAATCACACCGTAGGCGTCATGATTGCACTAGGTAAGTTGATTATTAACAATGATTAAGCCAGTTTTAGCAATGATAATATGAAACAGAGTCAAATAAGAATAGCGAAACAAAAGCGAAATAAGCCTATGCGGCAACAATCATAATAACCTCCCAAGACTAGGTAATACAAAGTCATGAACTCTAGCTGAATACATGAAAACATATCAAAGATCGAAATACAATAATATTCAAATTACAAGCTGACAGTACAATGAATGGAAAGGACTTGAAGGGACTGCGACAACCAAGCGGCTCTACCTTGAATCCTCGCGATCAATAAGCTAACTCTGCCCGAGTGCGATATCTCCAATACCTAGCTCTGCACAAAAATGTGCAGAAGTGTAGCATGAGTGCACCACAATCGGTACCCAGTAAGTATTACGACTAACCTCAGTGGAGTAGTGACGAGGTACAAGTCAAGACGACCACTAGTCAAAATACATGTGCAGTATAGAAGTATAAGCTAATAATGGAAAGAAGGAATCAGTAAATGGCAACAAGAATCAACATGCTATATAAATAGTAAAGTAATAAGAACATTGTGAAAGTACCGGTGAAACCAAATAAGGAACATGAATGAAAACCAATTAATCAAGCCGTCTACCACAACTTTTGCAACGAAATTAATCCGAGATACCTCATCTCATAGTCACAAGTTACGACTCTCAACCCACAATTATATGCTCACGACACCATGTGCCCACGTTTCTAATCACAACTGCACAGACAACTCACGTGTCAATACCTCAATCCGCCCGACATGATCACAGGCTCACAATAACAATCTGTTCGGCGTGGTGACAGGCTCACAATCACAATCTGCCTGAACAACACTCCCTTTAAACACGAATTCAATTAAAATCGATTAATTTTTTTCAACAGCTTCAACTTTAATTAATTTTTTAAGGAAAAATTCGACAGTGAAGGTATTTCCATGAAATGGCAAACTTTTGATTCTAGTGTATGAATTAGGCTAACAATGAAAGAGATGGCACGAACTAGCACTACATCTAAATGCATGAGAATAACCCGACAACCAAACGATATCATCTAACAACAATTTCAACTAAGAGTGACTCAACAATAAAAGAAGTCACATAATAGTAAAAGAGGTAACAACTTCAAATAAAGCATATAAAAGCAAACTCGACAAGTAAAGCATGTGACATGTAATGACAACTTCTAAAGCATGTAATAATAAACATGTCGAATAAAAGATACAACATGTGCTAACAATTCCAAATAAATACCTGAAAGAAGACTAAGAGCCTAAACTGGTCAATTTCCACATATAAGCCCGAGAACGTACTCGTCACCTCGCGTACACGGCTTTCACATGACACAAAATAGCACAATTGACTCAAATCCAAAGGGGTAGTTCCCCACACAAAGTTAGGCAGGATACTTACCTCAAGGAAGCCAAATCAATACTGTAAATAACCTTCTCGTTTGAAACAAACCTCCGAACGACTCAAATCTAGCCAACATAACTCAATGTCATAAATAAAAATCATAGGAAACAATTTCAGATAATAAAGCTTCAATCTTCAATGAAAAAAAAAAAGTCAACCTAAAAGTCAACCCCGGACTCGTGCCTCGGAACTCGACCAAGATAATCGAACCATACTAAAATTATTCAATTCCGACCTCAAATCACCTTTTAAATCCTCAAAATATAGCTTATGAAGTTTCTAAAATTTTTCCCAATTTTTCCAACTCAAAACACCAATTAAATGGTAAAACAATGATGTATTCATGCATAAGAATAATATCTGAGTCAAAATCACTTACCTCGATCAACTCCTTGAAAATATCTTCAAAAATCTCCCAAAATCGAGATCTCTGACTCAAAAGATTAAAAATGGGACAAAACCCTTATTTAGAAATTAAACATCTGCTGCCCATTGATTTACACATTGCGATCGTGGAAAACCTGCGCTATTTGAGATAGTTGAAAAGGGGTGTAGCGATAGGAAGTAATCGCGACAGTGAAGCACAAAAGATGAACTGCGAACATTACCTCTATGCAAATGCAACAATGAGGTGGCAAACACAGTGACCAGGGCCACAACAACATCGCGAACGCGTCTGCTCTCCGCCGAACGCGGAGAGCAAGCCCAGATGATCCTCTTCCAGATTTCCTTGTACGCGATCGAATATACCACAACGCGAACGCATAGACTAAAGTCCTCAAAGCTTTGCGAATGCGGTCACCTCTTCACGACCGCAAAGAACAAAATGTGGCCTCCACTGGAAACTCTACGTGAACACGAAAGTATGGCCGCAAACGCGGATAAGGATACCCTAGGTGAAAAACAACAATCTAAATTTCAAGGAAATGGCCTGTAGCCCATCTGAAACACACCCAAGGCCCCCGAGACCCCATCCAAACATACCAACAAGTTCCATAACATAAACCGGATTTAGTCGAGGCCTAAAATCACATCAAACAACATCAAAACTACGAATTGCACCTCAAATCGAACTCAATGAACTTATGAACTTTTAACTTCTAGTACTCGGCCCGAATCATTTCAAATTAATCTAAAATGACGTCAAAATTTGCATGCAAGTCCCAAATGGCATAACGGAGCTATTCCAGCTCATGGATTGGCAATCCGAACCCGATATCAACAAAGTCAACTCTTAGTCAAACCTCTCAACCTTCCAAATCGTCAACTTCTCCAACATTTGCCAAAATGCATCAAATCAACCTACGAACCTCCAAATCAAAATCTAGGCATACGCTTAAATCCAACATCACCATACAAAGCTATTGGAATCATCAAAAAACCATTCCGGAGTTGTCTACAGAAAAGTCAAACTCCAGTTAACTCTTGCCACTTAAGCTTCTAAAACAAGAATCATTCTTCTAAATCGGTCCCCATCATCCGAAAAACGAACCCGGCCAAACACACAAGTAATACACAATACAAAGCTACTCGAGACCTTAAGCCATCGAACAAGACACTAATTCTCAAAATGACAGATCGGGTCGTTACAATGTTGTATAGATCTAGAACATAGCTCATAGAAAGTAAAACTTTAACATTCTTGTAAACCCAACCATTTAGTTATACAAACAAGTAGGGACATTTCCTCTTTATATCTTCCTCTGCCTCCCATGTGGCCTCCTCGACTTTCTGGTTTAACCATAACACTTTGACATAGGCAATCTCTTTATTTTTCAACTTACAAACTTATCTATTAAGGATGGAAACCAGAATCTCCTCATAAGTAAATTACTCATTAACTTCAATAGAATCCACCGGGATGATAAGCGATGGACCTCCAACCACTTCTTCAACATAGACACATGAAAATCTGAACCTGATATCAACAAAGTCAATTCTCGGTCAAACCTCTCAATCTTCCGAACCTTCAACTTTTCCAACTTTCTCCAAAATGTATCAAACCAACCTACGGACCTCCAAATCCAAATACGGGCATACGCTCAAGTCCAAAATCACCATACGAAGCTATTGGAATCATAAAAAAACTATTCCAGAGTTGTCTACACAAAAGTCTAACTCCAGTCAACTCTTTCTACTTAAGCTTCTAAAATAAGAATTATTCTTATAAATCGATCCCAATCATCCAAAAAATGAACCCGGCCACACATAAGTCATAATACACAATACAAAGCTACTCGAGACCTTAAGCCACCGAACGAGACACTAATTCTCAAAACGACCAGTCAGGTTGTTACAAAGTTGTACATGTTTGGAACATAGCTCATAGTGAGTAGATCTTTAACATTATTTTAAACACAACCATTTAGTTTTACAAACAATGGGGACATTTCCTCTTCATATCTTCCTCTGCCTCCCATGTGGCCTCCTCGACTTTTTGGTTTCAGCTAACACTTTGACATAGGCAGTCTATTTATTTCTCAACTTACGAACTTATATATTTAATGATGGAAACCAGAATCTCCTCATAAGTAAATTCCTCGTTAACATCAATAGCCTCCACCGGGACGATAAGCGACAGATCTCCAACCACCTTCTTCAACATAGACACATGAAAATCTGAATCCGATATGAACAAAGTCAATTCTCGATCAAACCTCTCAACCTTCCAAACCTTCAATTTTACCAACTTTCTCCAAAATGCATCAAATTAAGATATGGACCTCCAAATCCAAATACGGGTGTACGCTTAAGTCCAAATCACCACACAAAGCTATTGGAATCATCAAAAAATAATTCCAGAGTTGTCTACACAAAAGTCTAACTCCTGTCAACTCTTTCTACTTAAGCTTCTAAAACAAGAATTATTCTTCTAAAATCGATCCCAATCATCTAAAAAATGAACCCGACCACACATAAGTCATAATACATGTATGGGGTCGAAGTCGGACCGCCTACATGGGGACAAATCGGGCTTTAGTTTATACGGTTGGTATCGATCATAATTATTGTTCGGTAAACCAAGGTCAAGGTATCAAGGATCGAAGAGAAAGACCGAATAACATCGAAGCAGGAATATCGAGATATTAAAGACCGAAGGTTGAGACCGAACAACATCGAATCAGAACTTGAAGTCATGACTCCCGAGATGAACCTATCGAGCTCGATTCCGGGAAATGCCCTATAGTAAGTTATCAAATTTGAATGACGAAAAAACAGGAAATCCCGTGATAAGTAAGCATCTCGGCGGGAATCACGGCACCAATCAATAAGACCGTTAAATCAGCAAATCAAGAGATATTTTACCTTGTAAACAGATTCTTGCCTTGTATAAAAGATTCTCCCCACGCTAGATAAAGGGGCAATGTAATCATTCTAAGACATCTCATGAAACAATTATCAATACATAGAAAAGAAGTCCGCTTTTATTATTACTTTATTCGTTTGGTTTCATTCATATTTGTTGTTCATCTTTGAGAAATCAATCAAGGCCAAGACTATTCAAGGCTTGTGGTTTGCATTTCTTCTCTATTTATTTACCGACTTTAATCTCCATTATATAATTCATTTTTTGTATCAAATCAAATCACGTGTCCTTAAAACCACGTACAAATTCAATTGTTATCCGAAGCCAAGGGTAAATAGTTTGGCGCCCACAGTGGGCCTAAGGATAATAGTGAGTGTTTGATACATTTTTTTGTCACACAAATTGTTTTACACTTGCTCTGTGAAGTATCTCTGATTTCAGGTTACAGTACAGCTATGTCGCATTCACAATATGTGCCTTTGTACGTTGATAATAAATTTGATCATCAAGGCGAAAACAACAACATAGCACCCGGTTATGAGGTTCCGATCGACGCTAATTCACAAGTGGCGGTTGATGTAGATGGAATACTGGTCCGTCAAACAGTGTTCGTAGAGAACACCGATCAACAACACAGGGTCCCCAAAATGAAGAAGGAGACGGGATCAGCCTCAGAATGATCTTTGACAAGTTGCAAGCCCAGCAGGCAGCCATTGCTCAATTAGAAAATCGAAGTCAAATATCAAATAAAGTTGAGCTCGGCCCTTCTCGGGGAACCATTCCTGAGAATGAACCAGTCGCAGAAGAGCCGAATGAAGGCGGATCGACGGAAAACTCCAGGATCATGAGGATGCTCGAGGAATTAACCAGACGAGTCGAGTCTGGAGAGAAAAAAATCGAGGCTAACGACAAAAAGGTGGAAACATATAATTCCAGGATGGATCAAATCCCAGGAGCACCCCCGATATTAAATGGCTTGGATTCCAAAAAATTTGTACAGAAACCTTTCTCATCGAGCGCCGCTCCAAAACCAATACCCAAGAAATTCCACATGCCAGAAATTCCTAAGTACAATGGAACAACTGATCCAAACGAGCATGTGACCGCATACACATGTGCTATAAAAGGAAACGACTTAAAAGACGACGATCGAGTCCGTTCTTTTGAAAAAGTTCGGGGAAACCTTGTCGAAGGGGGCCATGACATGGTATCATAACTTACCCCCAAATTCCATTGACTCTTTCGCTATGCTTACAGATTCCTTTGTAAATGCACATGCTACCCTATAAAAGTGGAAACGCGAAAGTCGGCCCTGTTCAAAGTCAGACAAAAAGATAACGAGATGCTCAGAGAATTTGTATCTCGTTTTCAGATGGAGCGGATGGACCTGCCACTGGTCACTGACGATTGGGCTGTTCAGGCCTTCACCCAAGGGCTCAATGCTCGAAGTCGATGGCTTCACAGCAACTCAAACAAAACTTGATAGAATATCCGGCTGTCACATGGGCAGATGTACATAACCGATACCAATAGAAAATCAGAGTCGAAGATGATCAACTTAGAGCCCCTTCGGGATCTATTTATCCTGTCAGAACTCATGATAGAGTTTGAAGGGAGATTTATCGTGAACCGAGACTGAATAGAGATCGGCATCGGCCATATCATGGGGATAAGAAAATCACTACAGCAAGGCAAAAATCCCCAAGACACGATAGGAGAAATGATCAAGGTCGGAATAATCGAGGGCCCATAATTAAAGGCAATTTCGAGAGAACCACCGGTCACCAAGAAGCACCACGGTTATCGGAATACAATTTCAATATTGATGCGGCCATTCTCGTATCAGCTATCGGTCGCGTCAAGGACACTAAGTGGCCTTGACCGTTACAATCGGATCTGGCCCAAAGGGATCCTAATCTGATATGCAAATATCACGATACGCACAGACACATGACCGAAGATTGCCGACAATTAAAAGAGGAGGTAGCAAGGTTGCTCGAAAATGGACATCTTCGAGAATTTTTGAGCGACCGAGCGAAGAATCATTAGGGAAATAGAAATAAACAAGCAAACCAAGAAGAGCCACAACACACGATTAACATGATTATTTGCGGAATAGATGCCCCTCGTCCGATGCTGAAACGTACCAAGATATCCATCACCGGGGAAAACGCACTCAAGATTACACAATAGAGGGAATCTTACATTTTAGCGAGGAAGATGCGGAAGGGATTATGCAACCTCACAATGACGCGCTAGAGATATTTGTGCTTATACACAGAATTAAAGTGAAGCACGTATTGGTTGACCTAGGCGGTTCGGCCAATATAATTCGATCATGGGTCGTAGAACAACTCGGTCTGACGGATCGAATTATCCCTATAGTCCGAGTACCCAATGCGTTCAACATGGCGTGTGAAACAACCAAGGGCGAAATAACGTTGCCTATAAACACTGCTGGTACCATTCGAGAAATGAAGTTTTGGGCAATCGGTGGAGACATGAGATACAATGCTCTATTCGGGAGACCATGGATCCACGACGTAAGAGTCGTACCTTAGACGCTACACCAAGTACTGAAATTCCCATCACCCGATGGAATTATAACGGTTTACGGGGAGCAACCGGCTGCGAAAGAAATTTTTGCAGTGGAAGAAATAACACAGTACCAGCAGTTCCTTCACAAAGGGTCGAGAACAAGATGAAATAGCAATCACAGACACCATCCTCGACAAACGTAGATAAACAAGCATATCTTGAGGATGACGATTATGGAATCCCTAGATCTTTCATCAGTCTCGATGAATCCGATGCTACCAAATTGACAATTGAGGAACTTGAGCAAGTCTCACTCCGAGAAGACTTGCCAGAACGAAAGGTATACCTGGGCTCGGGCCTAAGTTCCGAGCTCAGGGCAAAATTTATCTAATTTCTTATAACTAACGAAGATTGCTTCGCTTGGTCCCACCTTGACATAACAGGTTTACCACCGGAGATAACAACTCACAAGCTTAGCCTAGATCAAAAGTTCTGACCAGTCAGGCAAAAGAGGAGGCCTCAGTCCGAGATCAAATACGCATTCAACAAGGATGAGGTAACTAAGCTCCTAAAGATAGGGTCCATTCGGGAGGTTAACTACCCATAATGGTTAGCAAACGTAGTAGTAGTCCCTAAAAAAGGGAATAAACTAAGAATGTTGTAGATTATAAGGATCTGCATAAGGCATGCCCAAAAGATTCTTTACCTTTACCCAACATCGATCACATGTCGATGCTACCGCTGGCCATGAGACCCTTAGCTTCCTCGATGCTTACTCTGGCTATAACCAAATATGAATGGACCCGGCTGACCAAGAAGAAACATCCTTCATCACTAAGTATGGCACACACTGTTACAACGTGATGCCATTCGGGTTAAAAAATGCAGGAGCCACTTACCAACGCCTAGTAAACCGAATGTTTGAAAAACAAATAGGAAAAATGATAGAAGTTTATATTGATGATATGTTAGTTAAGTCCCTGCGAGCAGAGGACCATTTAAACCATTAGCAGGAAACATTCAACATGCTGAAGCAATACAACATGAAGTTGAACCCAGAAAAATGCGCGTTTGGTGTGGGCTCGGGCAAGTTCCTCGGTTTCATGGTCTCAAATCGAGGAATAGAAATCAACCCCGAAAAGATCAAGGCTATTGAGGACATCATAGTTGTAGATAATGTGAAGGCTGTACAAAAGCTGACAGGCCGTATAGCTGCTTTGGGACGATTTATTTCAAGATCATCCGATAAAAGCCATCGATTTTTCAATTTATTGAAAAAGAAAAATAACTTCTCATGGACACCGTAATGTCAACACACTTTAGAAGAGCTCAAAAGGTATTTGTCTAGCCCGCCGTTGCTACATATACCGAAGACAGGTGAATGGCTGTACCTTTACCTTGCAGTCTCGGAAGTTCAGTAAGTGGAGTTCTAGATTGAGAAGAGCAAGGTACACAATTTCCAATTTATTACGTTACCAGAACCTTAGGCGAGGCCGAAACTAGGTACCCTCATTTCGAAAAACTGGCACTCGCTTTGTTGAGTGCATCCAAAAAACTGAAGCCTTATTTCCAGTGTCATCCCATATGCGTCGTAACGACTTACCCGTTAAGAAGCATAATTCATAAGCCCGAGCTCTCCGGCCAATTAGCCAAATGGGCTATCGAAGTAACTGGGTATGATATCGAATATTGACCCCGAACCGCCATTAAATCTCAGGTGTTGGCAGATTTTGTCGCCGATTTTACACCATCCCTAATACCCGAGGTCGAAAAAGAGCTACTGGCTGGATCAGGGACTCCTTCGGGAGTGCGGATCCTGTTCACAGATGGTGCCTCGAACGCGAAGGGATCGGGGCTTGGTATCGTGCTAAAGCCCCCAACCGCTAATACAATTCGACAGTCTATCAAGATTGTGAAATTAACTAACAATGAAGCAGAATATGAGGCCATGATATTAGGTTTGGAACTATCCAAAAGCCTGGGAGTGGAAATAATCGAAGCTAAGTGCGACTCCCTTTTCGTGGTGAATCAAGTCAACAAAACTTTCGAGTTCAGAGAAGGACGAATGCAAAGATATTTAGACAAACTACAAGTTACACTGCATTGGTTCAAAGAATGGACCTTACAACACATACCTCGAGAACAAAATAGCGAAGCCGATGCCCTCACCTGTTTGGGATCATCGGTCGAAGATGATGAGATCGAATCCAAAAAGGTCGTACAGCTCATGAGGTCAGTTGTGGAAGAAGGCCACGCGGAAATCAATATGACGAGTTTGACCTGGGATTGGAGGAACAAATACATAGAATACCTTAGCTCTGGAAAACTCCCCTCAGATCCAAAAGAATCAAGAGCCTTGCGCACAAAGGCGGCTCGATTCTGCTTATCTGATGACAGAACTCTATTTAGAAGAACGTTCGGCGGCCCCCTCGCTATATGTCTGGGACTGGGTGACACTAAATACATTTTAAGAGAAATTCATGAAGGCACTAGTGGGAATCACTCTGGTGTTGAGCCCCTAATCCGAAAAATAATCAGAGCCGGTTATTATTGGATCGACATGGAAAAGGACGCAAAGGAGTTCGTTCGCAAATGTAACGAATGTCAAAGACATGCCCCGATGATCCATGAACCCAGGGAAATGTTGCATTCAGTCTTATCAGCATGGCCATTCATGAAATGGGGAATGGACATCGTTGGCCCTCTTCCCTACACACCAGGTAAGGCTCAATTGATTCTTTTTATGACTGATTATTTCTCCAAATTGGTGGAAGCGCAGGCATATGAGAAGGTTAGGGTAACAAAAGTAATCGAGTTCATTTGGGATCACATCATATGTCGGTTTGGGATTCCATCAGAGATCGTGTGTGACAATGGGAAACAGTTCGTCGGTAGCAAAGTGACAAAGTTCCTCGAAGATAACATGATTAAAAGAATCCTATCAAAGCCCTACCACCCTAGCGGGAATGGACAAGCCGAATCTACCAACAAAACAATACTTCGAAATCTCAAAAAGCGGTTAACCGATGCGAAGGGGAAATGGAAAGAGATATTGGTTGAAGTCCTATGGGCGTATCATACGACCGAGAAATCTAGCACCGGAGCCACTCCCTTTTCCCAGGTGTACGGTGCTGAAGCTTTGATACCGGTCGAAGTCGGTGAACCAAGTGTCAGGTTCCGCTATGGAAACCGAAGAATCGAACCATGAGGCTATGAATACGAATCTGGAACTATTGGACGAAAGAAGGGAAGTTGCCCTCGTTCTATTGGCTGCACAAAAACAAAAGATCGAAAGATACTACAATAAGAGAACCCATCTTCGAAATTTCAACATCGGGGATTTAGTACTCAGGAAGGTCACACCCAATACACGAAACCCGAACGAAGAGAAATTGGGACCAAACTGGGAAGGACCTTACTCCATCATAAAGATCACCGGAAAAGGATCATACAAGCCTGGAACGATGGACGACAAATGGCTACCAAGCAACTGGAACATAAATCACTTGAAACGATACTACTGTTAAGGTACGATCCTTCATTCCTCATTTTTACTTGTTTTTATTCTACATCGACAAACTATCATTCGCAGGTATCAAATAAAATAGCCTCGAATTGGAAAGTACGGGACGTTAGGACTGAAAGCATGCGTTGCACTCTTTTTCCCTTCGACCGGTTTTGTCCCAAATTGGGTTTTACGGCAAGGTTTTTAACGAGGCAACTAGTAAAACGTGCTAACTTAGATTTGAAGACCGATCATAGATTGATGACAACAATATTCGGTGCTAATCATCGATCGACCTCAAATATTGGAAGGCTGCTTGGCTACTTCAATTCGGAGAAACATCCCTAAAATCAAAGATCATTTGGAATCGATGTAAAGGTCAAACGGTCAAAGGAACCGTACCCAAATAGATTGATCTATCCCCGAAATAAATTGTACAAACATGTGAACAAGAATAAAGATCTCTTGCACCAATATCCTGTCTCCGAGCCCAAGGACCGTTTTGATTTTCTTTGTTCAATTAAATACTGCCTCACTCGGGGACTCATCCGAAAATAAAATTTATTCGAAGGGGAATAAGACCTACTAAGGCAAACCCCAATTCTTAAAAGGCTAAGGCCATACCAAGTTAATGAAAGTCGAAGGGGAATAAGACCTACCAAGGCCAACCCTGATTCTTAAAAGGCTAAGGCCAAACCGAGTTAATGAAACTCGAAGGGGAATAAGATCTACCAAGGCCAACCCCGATTCTTAAAAGGCTAAGACCATACCGAGTTAATGAAACTCGAAGGGGAATAAGACCTACTAAAGCCAACCCCGATTCTTAAAAGGCTAAGGCCATACCGATTTAACGAAACTCGAAAGGGAATAAGACCTACTAAGGCGAACCCCGAATCTTTACAAGGCTAAGGCCATACCGAGTTAATCGAAGGAAAGTAAAACCTACTAAGGCAAATCCCAGAATTGGCCAAGTCCAAATTGAATTCGAGGAATAGAAAATTTACCGAGACAAACCATCGGTTCTAATGGAAAGAATTAAAACAAGTAAGCAATAACAGAAGGAAAGGAAAAAAGGCTTTTATATATATACAAGATATGATTACAGAGATATCATTACAAAGAAGAAAAAAAAAAGAGAAAGAGAAGAGAAGGCGCTTCATTCCGAGTTCTCGGAGTCATTTTCCTCCAGAAAGGCTTGCTTTCTGGCTTCAGCCTCGATCCTTTTGGCATCCTCAATCTCGGCTGATAGATCAAAGCCCCGATCATGTATCTCCTCGAGGACGGATAGGTGAGTTTTCCACTTCATGTGATCAACCAAAATTTTTGATTGATCTTGAGCGGCCTCGGCGTCGGCCTTGTACTAGGCCACCAGCTCATCGGCCTGAACTTTGGTTTCAGCAACCTCCGATTTCTCCATATGCAGCTCATTGGCCAAAACATTCTCTCTCCGTTCAAAATCCAGTTCGGCCCAAAGGTTCGCCATCTCCCCTTCGAGCAGGCTCGCAACGCCCCCATTCTTCCCGCTGACGGAAAAAAGCCTCATGATGAAGCACTGAGGCCTGCAAACACGAAAGGGATATGGTAGTTTGTCAAAGTTTTAAAGTGCAAAACAGTGAACACCAGATAAGGCTTATCAGAAACTTACCCTATTCAATGCTTGTTGAGCTTCATTGAACAAGCAGGGTACATCCACCTTGTTCATCTTAGCCTGATCTTCTTCGGTCACCAAACACCGAAGATAGCTAGCCACCCCTATAGGAGCGGAAAAGACCTTAGCATCTTCGGGAATGGCAAAGGATATGATCCGCTTCCGATCAGGATCAGAACTCGGAGCAGGAAATCTATCGACCAACTTCGGACCGAAAGAAACCCTGCTCGTACCGGTGGAGGGACTTTTCCTCGGTACTTCTAGGTTACCGAACCCAAAGGTATCCTCAGCAGACGGCGAATCCACGCCATCAAAGATACCTCGGAAAAGGCCTTCCGGTAGATGGCTCCTGTTCGGGGAATGTCCTTTTGCAGCTTGGGCCTCGTTCAGGGTCGACTCCGAGAAGGAAGGAGAGTCTATCATTTCTATGGGACCCGAGATCCCCTATGAAGCCCCTCTCACATTGGTAGAAGCCCCAGCTCTTGCCCCCATTTCGAAGCCCTCGACTCGATGAAGGTGTGTTTCATCGGCTCTCTGCTCGGGGACTCCCCGTCCTTCAGTTCGAGATGGCTCGCTACCCTAAAAGTCGAAATCTTCATCTTCCTTGGACTCGTCCCTCAATCGATAAAGTCAGTTCAAGGATAGTATCCGGTCATCAATGCTGCTCTTGGGCTTAAGAGCTATCCTTTTCTTCGGTCTCCTTTTCTCGGGCTCAGAAGAACTGGGGGCTTCTTTCCTCTTTTTCTCTTTCTCCTACTCTTAAGCAGGGGGCTTGTAGGAAACCTCGTTACCAGGGGACGCTGGCGTCAATTCAACGTCCTTTGATAAACCTACAAATGAAGGGTAAAGCAAATTAGAAATCAATAACATGAGACGCTGAGTTCAAACTTAACCGGTCTAACCATGGTGTCGGGCCTCCCATCGGCCCTTCGAGAGCTCGCGCCAGGCACATTCCGAATAGGGTCTTTGGGACACTACTCTTTCGACCCATTCCTTCATATGAGGAATCGCGGCCGGCATACAGGATACAGCTACATCATATGGAACTGGTTAGTAAATAACGAAGAAAAAAAAACATTGAACGAGTTGAAATATGGGATAACCCTTACGGTTCATGTTCCACTTCTCGAGGAATGGCATGTCTTCAGCCGGAATCAGGTCTGATGTTTTCACTCGAACGCATCGGCTCATCCAACCTCGATCCCTATCCTCATCGATGCTCGAGAAGGGGGCTTTTCTTGCCCGGCGAGCAAGTTTTATTAACCCCCCTCGGAAGAGTCGGGGACTGTATAACCGCAGAAGGTGATCGACGGTGAAAGGGTGCCCGACGATCTTTCTTACAAAAAAGCGAAAGAGAATGACTATTCTTCAGAAAGAAGGGTGGATCTGACCCAATGTTACCTCATACTTTTTGCAAAAGGGAACAATAACAGGGTTCAAAGGGCCCAACGTGAAGGGATAAGTGTAAACACTCAAATAACCCTCCACGCGGGTGGTGATCGCCTCTTCCGGCGCAGGAATGACCACGCACTTGCCGATCCAATTACAATCTTCTTTAACCTTGTCAAGGATTTTGTTCGTAATCGAACAAATATACCTAGTGACCGGTTCACACCGGCCCGGTACTAAATAAGTCTTATCTACTTTAAAGTCAGTACCGATCAAACATCCAGTCGGTACGAACGCCTTCAAAGGAGGTTCAACCATGGTTTCCTCAACATCAACAGGCTGAGGATCTTCAGTAGGTTGAGAAGAAGAAGGGGTTTGTCTGTGAGGAACGGATTTAGAGGTTTTCGCCATTGTTAATTAGGAGATAAAGAAGTTAAAAGATGCGGAAGTGGGATAAGAACAAAAGGGAGATCACTTGCAAGAAAACTTAGAGAATTTGAAGAAGAGAATGATTCAAATATTCAGATAGCTTAAACTCCTGAAAGTGAAGACAGAGAAGGGTATTTATAGCCCCTGAAAAGCGGCGGTTCGCATCACAAAGCGACGAAGCATTAATTAGCATGTACTGATGTTGCAGAGGTTTGTCCCAAGTTTGTCTTTGATGAGACATTTTCGACGCGTACCACGTACGTCACAGTTCCACCGTCATTTATCAATATGATGATTCGTTTCTTTTGATGGACGCTCCGACTTACGTGCCACACGCGTCATAAGTATGTCGCTATTTAACCTAATCAAAAAGTTGCGGCTCATATCATTTTTCGTCATTACTCTCCAAAAAACGAGGGGACTATCTGTATGGGGTCGAACTTGGACCGCCTACATGGGGACAAATCTGGCTCTAGTTTATACGGTTGGTATCGATCGTAATTATTGTTCGGTAAACCAAGGTCAAGGTATCAAGGATCGAAGAGCGAGACCGACTAACATCGAAGTAGGAAAATCGAGATATCAAAGATCGAAGGTCGAGACCGAACAACATCGAATCAGAACTTGAAGCCATGACTCCCGAGATGAACCTATCGAGCTCGATTCCGGGAAATGCCCTAGAGTAAGTTATCAAATTTGAATGACGAAAGAACCGGAAATCCCGTGATAAGTAAGCATCTCGGCGGGAATCACGGCACCAATCAATAAGACCGTTAAATCAGCAAATCAAGAGATATTTTACCTTGTCAACAGATTCTTGCCTTGTATAAAAGATTCTCCCCACGCTAGATAAAGGGGCAATGTAATCATTCTAAGAGATCTCACGAAACAATTATCAATACATAGAAAAGAAGTCTGCTTTTATTATTACTTTATTCGTTTGGTTTCATTCATATTTGTTGTTCATCTTGGAGAAATCAATCAAGGTCAAGACTATTCAAGGCTTGTGGTTTGCATTTCTTCTCTATTTATTTACTGACTTTAATCTCCATTATATTATTCGTTATTTGCATCAAATCAAATCACGTGTCCTTAAAACCACGTACAAATTCAATTGTTATCTGAAGCCAAGGATAAACAATACACAATACAAAGCAACTTGAGACCTTAAGCTAACGAAGGGGACACTAATTCTCAAAACGATGGCCGGGTCGTTACAAAGTTGTACATTTTTAGAACATAGCTCATAGAAAGTAAATCTTCAACATTCTTTTAAGCACAACCATTTAGTTATACAAACAAGTGGGGACATTTCCTCGTCATATCTTCCTCTACATTCCTTGTGGCCTCCTCGACTTTTTTGTTTCACCTTAATACTTTGACATAGGCAATCTATTTATTTTTCAACTAACAAACTTATATATTAAGTATGGAAACCAGAATCTTCTCATTGTCAATTCCTCATTAACTTCATTAGCCTCCACCGGGATGATAAGCAACGAATCTCCAACCACCTTCTTCAACATAGACACATGAAATGCCGGGTGTACTAAGGACAACTTTGGAGGTATCTGGAGCCTATAAGCCAACCTTCCACAACATTCTATAGGGTCGAATATACCATGGACTCAAATTATCTCTCTTTCCAAATCACATTATGCCTTTTATGGGAGAAAATTTAGAAAACACCCAATCATTCTCTTTGAACTCTAAATCTCTGCGTCATGTATCCAAATAGGACTTCTGGCGACTCTGAGTGCTTATCAGCCGCTTCTTAATTATCTTTACCTTCTCCATGTCTTGATGCACGAAGTCTGGCCCTATCAATTCTGCATCTCCAACTTTAAACCAACAAATGGGAGATCTACATCTCCTACCATATAGAGCTTTAAATGGTGCCATTTGAATGCTGGCATGTCAATTGTTATAGGAAAATTCTATGAGCGACAAATGATCATCCCAGCTACCTTGAAGTTAATAACACAAACACGCAATATATCCTCGAGTGTCTATTATAGTCCGCTCATCTTGTGTGATGACCCGTTTTATTTCGTTATCTATATTGTATGAAATCAAGTTGAATAAGTTGCATTCAGAGTGAAATCGGTAAGAAATGAGACACTTAGTCTCCTTCAAAAAAAGACTTAAGTTGTAAAAGTCAACCGTATGTTGACTTATGAGTTAGAAGGCTCGGATGTGAATTTCGATGATTCAGTTAGTTTCGGGAGAGGATTTATGAATTAGGAGAGTGATCGGAATTAGTTTTGGAGGTCCCGTGTAGAATTAGGCTTGAATTGGTGAAGTTATAATTTTGACGATTTCCGGTTGATAGGCGAGATTTTGATCCGAGGGTCGGAATGGAATTCCGAAAGTTGCTGTAGCTTCTAAATGTAATTTATGACTTGTGCGCAAAGTTTCAGGTCATTCGGACATGGTTTGGTCGAGTTTAGATCAAAAGAGCGAATTAGAAAATTTTGAGGTCCTTAGGCTTGAATCCGGTGCGAATTTGATGTTATGATGTTAATTTGAACGTTCCGAATGTTGGAACAAGTTTGAATAATGTTATGGGACATGTTGGCATGTGGGGGTGAAGTCCCGAGGGTCTCGGATGGATTTTGGATGGTGGATGGAGTTTAATTTTGGCATTCAAGAAGGTGTCGATGTCGTACCTTCAAGAAAAAGTGGTATTATATTATGAAAATTAACTCCAAATTCAGTTTTGTTTGAAGCATTAGATCCGTATCGAAATTTCGGAGCCATAGCAAAAAGAATCGTCCAATTCGGACATCGTATGAAGAAGTTATGCCTATTTTGTGTCAGGGGAAAATTCCAGCGCCCAGGACAGCGCCCAGGACAGCGCCCAGCACCGTCCAGAGCGCCCGAGGCAGTGAAGGTCGCAGAGGCCACTGGAAGCAGCGCCGTGGGCAGCGCCCGGCGCCCCCCGTGGCGCTGGAGGCAGAATGGGGTTTATAAAACGGGGTTTTGGTCATTTTAACATATTTTGAGCTAGGGAGGTCGGATTGAAGCGATTTTTGAAGCAATTTTCAAGGAAAACATCGGGGTAAGTGTTCTTTATCATAAATCCTTCATAGATCATGATTCCATACTCATTTACATCATGAATCCATGAATCTATGGAAGAAAAATCAGATTTTTTCTTCCAAATCTTCCAAGAACAAAAATTTGGATTTGAAGGTCAATCCAGTGTCGGAATTTGACAAATTTTATATGCATGGACTCGTATTGGAATGGGTCATTACATTTTTTGGGTTTTGTACGATTACGAGAAGTGGGCCCCACTGTCATTTTTGAGTTTAATTTCGGAATTTTACCCGGAAAGTTTGTGAATTTCAATGGAAATTGGTGTCCATTATGGGTATTAACCGTAATAAATTGTTTATGATTAGATTTGGAGCCTTCGGACGCAAGGTTTCAAGGCAAAGGTTTGTCGAAACCTTGAATCCCATTGCCAAGCAAGGTAAGTGCCCGTTCTAGCCTTAGCTTGAGGAATTAGAAACTATGTGCTATGTGCTAAATTGCTTCTCGTTGAGAACCTTGTATAGGTATGGTGACGGGTATCTATACTTTGGTGTCATACATGACCGTGGGTCGTATGTTGATAATTGTTGCATATTAACATTATAACTGTTGAACGATATTTGTGACATTGCCGAGATGCAAAGATAATTATGTTCCTAATTGCCGGATGATGTCCGAGGTATTATTGTGATATAGGTGTGGGGAGGGTGGCACGCCTGCCACAGGATATTATGACATGAGGGCGGATGGTACGCCTAGTACACGAGCTGAACATTGTGAATGTTCCTATTGATTATGGTTATGGATATGAACATCTCTTTCATTTTAATTTAGATTGATAATGAACTAGTTGAATAAGTAATTGTTAATAGATAATTAAAGGTTTCGTGT
>MCJB01047846.1:25761-48744 GCA_002018475.1 Nicotiana obtusifolia | reverse complement strand
CCCTGGCCAGGTTGGTTGTTGATGATATTGTTTCCCAACATGGGAGTTAATGTGATGCATTAGTCTATTGGTTGGAAGTTGTTTGTGATTGCTGTGACATGTATAAGTGGAGAGACCGTAGCTGGTGCCACGCTTGTCATGAGATATAGTATACGTGGAGAGACCGTAGCTGGTGCCACGTCCGTTATGAGATATTGTATACGTGGAGAGACCGTTGCTGGTGCCACGTCTGTAATAAGATATTGTATATGTGATTGTTGTGACATGTATAGGTGGAGAGACCGTAGCTGGTGCCACGCTTGTCACAGGATGGATTGCATTTCATATTGTTGCGTTGAATGCCAAATGGCAATGATCCTCTTTGAAAATTGTTGATCTGTTGATTTCATCGATTTGATATTGCAATATTTATATAACTTCTCTATTTATTTTGCTGATGTACATTCATTATCTGCCATAGTTGTATGTATATATATATATACATGTATGTATGTTATGTTTAACAGGATTATCTGGAGTCCGGTCTAGCCTCGTCACTACCTCGCCGAGGTTAGTCCAGGCACTTACCAGCATATGGGGTCGGTTGTGCTGATACTACACTCTACACTCTTTTGTGCAGATACCGGCGCCGCAGGTGTCGGACTGTAAAGGACTTCCAGCTTTTGCGTGAATTCTCAGGCGACCCAAGGTAGCACTGCAGACGTTCGCAGATCTTGGTGTCCGCTGTCTATTCTTTTGACTGCTATTCCATGTAGTTCGGAAATAGTATTTTTGTTATTTCTTTCAAGACTATTGTATGTAGTACTCTTAGATAGTCTGTGAAAACTGTGATACCAGTTCTTGGGAGGATTGTATAAACAAGGGGCTATTTAAGTATTTTCCGCCTTTTGTTATTAAATTTTGTTGTAAAATTATGAATGACGTGTTAAATGCATTAATGAAGTTAATTATTGGCTGGCCTAGCTTCCATTAGTAGGCGCCATCACGACTCCCGAGGGTGGGAGATTTGGGGTCGTGACATCTTGCCCGTCAGTTTTCCAATCATCCACCTACTCTATGATGCATTGCACAGTCCACAAATCCATACCATGGCGAGATTATCTACGACCTTCCGAACACGTTAGCCTGAATTTGGCACTATAAAACCTTAAATTCCTGTCAATCTTTTCTGTGGCCTCACATATTACTCATTCATCCCCGTGTCCAAATATGTGATTAGTTTTGAGATCCGACATTAAATCAAAGTCTATATCTCAAAATTCAAAATCATAAGTTGCTATCCAAAAACCCTATTTCTACACTATGAAATCCTAGATTTAAGGATGAATCTATGAAGAATCATGGAAATAAATCAAAACTACATTAAAATAACTAATCTTAGAAGTTTGGATGAAAATCTTTATAAATGTTTCCATTATACGAAGTCTAGATCTCAAAATGAGAGCGACATCTCAAACCCTTATCCCGTTTCCTTGGTGTAGATGTCGCAGGTGGAGAAAAGTACCGCAGAAGCAATGAAACAGTCCGCAGAAGCAGAAACACATCAATGCAAATATCATAGAAGCGACAAGGCTCTGCAAAAGCGGCCATCGCATCTGCGACCCAAGGATCGTAGATGGAACCTTCCCCCTTCGCTGAGCTCCTCGCAAGTGAGAGCCAAAGTCCGCAGATGCTGTCCTTCACCTGCGGGCAGCTCTTCACATAAGCGAAAATGTCTGAGCTCCCTGAGTCTTGTAGATGCAAGAAAAACTTCCATAGAAGAAAACTCGCACTTGCGTACCTAACCATTGAAGGTACGATATCTGCAGCACCAACAAATCAGTAGTAGTCAAAAGCACTAGAACTCATAAAAAATCAATTCAAAACTCACTCAAGCCCCACCCCAAAAACCCATGTAAGTATAATAACCTCACATGAACTTGCTCGCAAGCTATATAAATCTAAATAACATCTACAATTAAGAATCATGCGTCACAGTTCAAGAATTCACATGTTCATAATTTAAATTTCCACTTTTAACAGTAAGTGTCAAAATGGCCTAAAGTCACCCAGGACCCAAACCACATATATATCCAAGTCCTAAATTATCTTACAAATCTACCAGAATTTTGATAAAATCCATCCGAGGTTGTTTACCAGGAATGTTGACCATGGTCAAGTTCAACAATATCAAAGCTCTAAAATCGAATTTTATTTATCAAAACACGTCTAATATTTCCGTATCTCAAAATAAACCATGCACACAAATCATAAATAATCAAATGAATCTATGCATGGTCTCAAATGAAGTAATGGAAAGTTAAAAATAAAAATAACCTATTGGGTCGATATATTCTCTCCCTCTAAAGGAAACGTTTTATAACGACCCAACTGGTCGATTTGACTTCTAACATTTCGTTATAGGATTCGAGACTTCTAGTGGCTTCATATGGAGTATTATGAATTGTGTACATGATTTATTTTTATTTTCGAGTGGTTCGAGATGGATTTGATAGAGTGATTCTAAATTTGGATGTTTTAAGTTGGAACAGTTAACCAAGGTTTGACTTTTGAGTAAACAACCTCGGATTGGTTATTTGATTATTCCAATAGGTTCTTATGGTAATTTTGGACTTGGTCGTATGCTCGTATTTGAATTTGGATGTTTGTAGGAGGTTTAGGCTTTATTTGTCAAAAATTAGTAATTTTAAGAATATGAGAGTTTATAGGTTTGATCGGGAGTGGACTTTGGTGTTATTGGACTCTTATTGCAGTTTGAGACCTTGTATAAGTTCATCTAGTTGATTGTAACATGTTTGAAAAGTTTGGTTGTGATCCGGAATGTCTAAGTGTGATTCAGACGCGTTTGGCGAAGTTTGAAGGAATGAAAGTTAAGCGAATGATTTTGTTCTTTAGTTCTTGGTTTTGATGATGTTTACGATATTTCGAGCCTTTGGAAAAAACTTTTATGATGTATTTGGACTATTTGTTATGATTAGATAGGGCCGCGGGGGCCTCGTGTGTAATTCAGGGTGGTTTCAGGCATTTTGGCGATGTTTGGAGTTGCTGGTTCTAGCAGGTGTCAGTGTTCTTCGCGTTCGTGGGCAGAGCGATGCGTTCGCCAAGATTATTTTTGGTGTTGGGTCTGTAGCTGTTACCCCACATGTTTTCATACATAAAAGTACGTCGTAAGTCAATTGATGTAAGCTCAAAAATCATATCTACTTTTGAAGTACATAAAGTAAGTTAGTCATGTTACCTTAGAGGTAAAAATATTTATGATCATGAACAACAAGTACCAACATGATTGGAAGGCTTAGAAGCTAAAAGATTTGAAGAAACTAAGTTTTGTTGAAAGTCGATAAGCTTGGAATGTTATAACACGTACTTTTGGGGTGAGACTAAGGTTCTTAACATGATAAGGAGGTTATGTTATGAGTTATTTTCGTCGTATGCTAGCCGTGTGTTATGTTTTGAAGTCAAGCGAGCTGTGAAACAAAGTTGCCAAAGGTCATCACAAGTTACATTCATAAATGTGATGAACATTAGGTCAAATGTAGTTGAGATTTTATCCTAATTAAATATCTATCAGTCTATTTTCTAACGCACTAAACCATTTGTCCTGTTAGAGTAGAGAGATTCTCACGTTTTCGCAAGACTGCACAGACTGCCCCCAAAAAGGGGCGGCCAAGGGGCATTTTAAGGGCTGAATTAAATAATTTATTTCACTCATTTCTAAGATCAATAACATCAGATTGAACCCCTACAACTCCTCCCCCAAAAATCCCACACAAACCCTAGGTGATTACGGGTGATACGAAGTGATTCTAGTGCCGAAAATCCCTGACAGCTTGCTAGTTTTCCTTTCTCCTTCTTGTAGCAGTGTTGGGGGACTAATTTTGGATTAAGAGAGACTAGTTTTCGTGGGTTCTACTCAGCCCAAGGTAAGTTTATGCTTCTCTTCCCTTTTCAAAGCTTCTACGAGTTGTAGCTCGATCGTAAAGACTAGAACTAGCGATTTTCGAAAGAGTAGTATGTTGTTTGTTGTGGCGTCACTGTTGGCTGGTTGACAATTTAATTATAAGTTGAATCCATGGCTGTTTTATATGATAAGAGGCTTAATTATGCACTGTTGGTTGTGTTTCTCGATTTGAAAGAAAAGACAAGTCGGAAACATGTTATGGTAATCTAAAGAATAAGTTTTGAGTTGCTGAACTTGTTGGCTGTTATAGGGTCATTTTAAAGTTGTATTGTGGCTGTAAATTAGTAGGGATAATTGAATATGTGGCGGTGAGTATTATTGATAAATTCTGGAAGGAAGAAGGGGTTTAAAACAACAGTTGTTTAGTGACAAACCGAGCTTGCCGCTCGACGATATTGTTAAACTATTTTGAAAGGCTTATTATGAGTATTGTTGATTTTATTTGGGCTATTGCTGGTTGTTGTAACTTTTGGGAAGTCATATAAAAAGGGGAGGTGTTGTTCGTTTATCATAAAATAAAGTGTGTCATTCAAATGCGATAACTTATGGCATTCGTATCGTGACGAAAGTATTGTTCATTACTTGTAGACACAAGCGCTGCAGGTTAAGTTTGCGTGAGGATTGGACGGGATATTTGCGGTATGTAAGGTCTTCGTATCCTTTTTTTGGCATGATTCCATAAGTTATGTTGCCCTCATAAAGAATTCAAGGGGACAAGGCTTTGTATACATACTATACCGACGATTAAGGTTCGTTCACGAGTATAGTCATACGAATATTGAAATGGATTGTGTTGATCGCAAGTTCATGTATTCTTAAGGAGTTAATGTAGGCTTCCGAAAGGTCCTTGTCTTTTAAATACAAGGAGTTAAGCAGTTTCACGTACGAATTGTCTGACGAATTAGAAGCAATATAGTGTCCGTATAATAAGGGATAGTTATATACGAATAGCTCAACTAGGTTGCATAGCGTAGAGTTGTAGAATGATAAGAATGTTTCGACCTAAAGAATGGCACAACTTCCAAGACTTACACGTTTGCGTTCAAGAAACTGATAAAGACCCACGAAGGTAGTTACGTTGCTCTCAAGGTAAGTAAGGTTGATTATATATGAGGGTGATGTTAAGAGACGATATACGTTACCCAAGGAGTCGTAAACTATATAATATGATAAGCTTAGAAATAAGAATATATGTTGATAAAGCATAAATTCCGCAACGGTTGTTACATATTGATGAATGGATATATATATATATATATATATGAAATAAGGAGTAGCCTCACAAGTTAAGAATATTACATAGTTCTAAGTAGAATGAATCATGTAATCCCCAGCAACGAGTCAAGATGTGAAATAAGGATAAAAGTGTGATTCCGAAATAGTTACCACGTTCTTTACGACTAAACAATATAGAATACGAAGGATGACATGACAAGCAACTAAGGAATAAGGATTGGTTACTGAATGGGTTACTCACTAACTTATATGTTTATGAATTATCTATTGATGATTGAATGATGTCTGCATGAGTGATGTGAAATACGTACGTATAAGACATGATCCCCACGAATGGTCTATGAATGCATAGGTGTACAGTAAAGCCCTACGGATGGTCTATGAACGCGTAGGTGCATGATGAAGGTTTCTTATGGACGATCTCAGTTGCACGCATAGATAGATCTCCGTGTTATTAGCCGTACAGACGGTCTACTATGTTACGTGTACGAGCCACTAGTTATTCATGTTTATGAGTGAGCCTTACGAACGGTCTCTTATGAAACGCGTAATTGACACTTTTATGTTTTTGTGTAGCGCTAGAGATGTTTGATCTGTCTGAGGTATGTATTCAGATATAAGGTATGATGCATCTAAGAATGTTATAGATGAAGTTCCATAATATGGTGATTTCTAGTACATATAGCATATGGGAACAAGTTCAAGTATATCATGACACAACTTAGATGTATATATGACATTAGATGTTCTCGTCCAACGGAGCCTTCCCTTTTTAGTCTACATCCTTTGTAAGGTAAGTTGATTAATTCAATACTTAGATATATTACAAGTCATAATAAGGTAAGTATGATTCCTGGATCTCATTGACCCTCCAAATTTCTTTCAGTATATCATATATATATAATGTCAATTCAGTTTCAATTAAGTTATTCATATGTTATCTGCCTTACATACTTAGTACATTTCTTTGTATTTAATGGCCCATCGTCAGGGCACTAAATTTGTGCCTACAGGTTCAGGTATCCAGTTTGAGGGGCTCTTATCATAGACGGAGTTGATATCCAGCTGAGGATTGGCAAAGCTCCATTTCATCTGGAGTACAGCCGAGTCTGGAGGTTATAAGACTATCCTATGTATATATATACACTTATGGGTAGGATAGTGTCCTGTTCTGACCATATTTTGATGTTAGATCCCCTTAGAGGCTTTTTTGACACAGATTCAGTATGTACAGCATGTCAGAGGCCTTGACGGTCAGTGTGTATTCATGTTTTGAGTAGGTCGCTGATACAACATTTGCCCACTAAGAGTTACACATTACGAGTTGGGGCTATGTTGTCCCATGATAATTATAGAAAGAATCAGTTCAGTCATGTCGGCCTATGTATGTTCTAGTTTTCGTCGAATGAGCATGAGTTGCAGAGTGATTCGCTCATGCCACTACGGCACCGAGTGCCAGCCACGCCTCCCCAGGTTTGGGGCTTGACAAAGTGGTATCAGAGCAGTTGTGTCCTAGGGAGTCTACAAAGTCATGTCTATTAGAGTCTCACGTATGGGTGTGTGGCGCGCCACACTTATAATTGAGAGGCTACATGGCATTTAGGAAATGTTACCCTTCTTTCGTTTCTAGATCGTGCCATAAAGCTGAGTCACAAGAAGTCAATATGAAGCTTATGCCAGATTGTGTATGCACCAAAGGTGCAAGTATTATAGTAGAGCTTTAAGGTGTAGATGTAAATTCCACTTATGTCGAAGGAAGGTCATAAAAGTGACACAAGATGCGATGCGAGATTGAAAGGAAAGTAAGTAAAGGTGAAGGTACGAGATACTCAAGTACGAAAGGTATTGGTAGCCCAGATTTAGGGCTAGAAGTGCCGTGATTCCGTATCCTCAACTGATAGTGGTATTGTTAGTAACACATCTTCCAGCCTATGGTTTCCAGGTACCGATAGGTCTAGTTATGAGAGTAAAGAAGAGCCGAAGGCTACATGATGTCTCGCTTGAGGTTCAATAATAACATAAGGAAATCTATGGTGCTAGCAAGTTAAATGGAGGTTGCGAGTAATATGGATAGATACATGTAGGTAGCAAGCTAAAGTATGATAAAGCAACAAAGTTTTAGGTAGTGTCACGCCCCGACCTTAGGGAGCACGACCGGCGCACAACAGAGTTACCTCGGTCGAGCAGGCCTGCATAGTGCCATCTACCCAACTTACCCACAAATAAATAGAAGAGTACATTTCATTAATTAGTCAGTAAGAAGTCATATGAACAACACCATTTCATTTCCACTTGTTGCGTCCCCAACAAATGTTCAAACAATACATTGTACAATCTTTGTTAATGTGGAATAGATGATAAAATTACAACATTTTTACTTTTAACTTTCCCAAGAACAGACACAACCCACACAATGTCTATGAAGCCTCTAACAGGAACAAAAGAGTGTGACAGTTCCGGCAACAAAACCCCCGGCTATACCTCAAAATTCTATGTACAAAGGATAGAAGATACAGGACCCTGAAATGAAGTGGGGCTCATGAAATCAGCTTAGGAGAGGGTGTGCTGCTATGGAACCACCTGCATCCATTAAAGATGTAGCGCCCCCGAAAAAAGGGACATTAGTACATAGGGAATAGTACTAGTATGTAAAACTAATCCTCCCAATAGATGAGCAACAGTAAACGAAGAATAAAACATGATATCAATAGTACCAAAGTGTCACATTAGTGGAAACATAAATTTCAAGTAGGTTTCGGTAATTTAAGTTGGGAGATCATTAGCACAGATATACCATCGTATTTTAGCACGAATTCTGATCTCAGCCCCACCGGCTAAGCCGTCTCACCCTGATACATACACTCACAATACCACCAAATGCGCGACATGGCGTCCGATTTCAGACCGATCAGCTAAGCCGTCTCACCACAATGCCATGTGGGTCGACACTACATCACATCTAGCAAGAGATAATCTCATCCCATTTAAGGAGAAAACATCTCAATACACCAATCTCATTCCATATAAGGGTAATAAGTCCCATCACATTAACACGGGGATTTACCCCTCAACCATTCCTACACCAGCACGTGTAATTTCGGGGTTAGGTTGTTCCGACCTACCCTTCCTCGATGGAAAATCGATACTCCCAAAGCATTTGTTTTTAAAAGTATACCACTCTATTCATATTCTTGTACATGTCATTCATTTTATTGAATACCTAGTGAATTCTTCTTAAAATTTCTTCAACTTTGGGAAGAACTGATGGATGATGGGCTTAGGAACTCCCCCCCGGCTCCTTGGTACTCCCTCTCTTTAGAATGTATGTTTTTACTTCAGAAGTGGTCATTCACTCTAATATATCGAAATAGGTCGGGTAAAAAAATTAGAAAAAAGGAGCACCGCCACAGATCTGCGGTCGCATATGCGACCATATAATGCTTCTGCTGTCCGCGAAATAGGCCGCGAAATGGCCCTTTCGAAACTGGGCAATTATGCGCTACTATGCAGCCATATGCGGTCCGCATACCTATTATGCAGTCACATAATGCACCATGGAATTGTTCTGCAGTCGCATAATGCACCGCAGACTTTCTTCCAAACTTGCTTAGTTACTGCTTCACTCTGCAGCCATTTTGCGGCCCGCAGAGTGATTCTGCGACCGCATAATGGGCCACAGAAATGTCTTTTTCTACCAAAAATTTTCCTTTACTCCCCAGCGCATAGTTCAACCCAAAAAGTCTGTACCGCGGCTCGTAATCTCCACATTTCTCAACACATAGTCTACTTTGGCACCACGTAATCCCTGGTTTTAGGTAAAATATTTATGGGGCCTCACATCCTCCCCTCCTTAGGATCATTCGTCCTCGAATGAGGGTCAGTATCCGTCACTCGCATCCAATGTGCTCAATTGTGACTTCACACACTAGCAGTTCAAAATTTTTGCTAAGTTCCTAAATTTCCAAAAATTTCACCAGAGTCTTCCCTGTAATTGGGCCTATCCACCTGCCAGAGAATCCCAAAACCAGTCCAAACAACATATACATGAACCAATGATGCAACATAACATTAAAACAATGCCAACCGTGGCTTTACGAGCAGTATACTACCAAAATAAGAACACTTTTAACATCAACGGTACAAATGATACATAATTCACATAAGATAACTCTTAGCATTTTCATAGAACACAACTTTATAAATACATGGCTATTCAAACAAATGAGGGTACTTCTTCTTCATTTCTTCCTCGGCCTCCCAAGTGGCCTATTCAACCTGTTGCTTCCGCCATAGTGCTTTCATGGAGGCAATCTCTTTGTTCCTCAACTTTTGGACTTTCCTATCAAGGATGGAAACTGGAATTTCTTCATAAGTCATTCTTCTTTAACCTCAATGGTCTCAACCAGAACAATAAGCGATGGATCTCCAACCACCTTCTTCAACATGGACACGTGAAACACCGGGTGCACTAACGACATCTCTGGAGGTAGTTCTAGCGTGTAAGCCACTTGACCAATCCTCTGAATGATTATGTACGGTCCGACATACCTCCGACTCTATTTCCCTTCCTTACCAAATCGCATTACACCCTTCATAGGCGTAACCTTCAAGAACATCCAATCATCTTCTTTGAACTCCAAATCCGTGCGACGCACATCCGAATAGGACTTTTGACGACTCTGAGCAGTTTTCAACCGCTCCTTAATGATCTCAACGTTTTCCATAGCCTAATGCATGAGGTCTGGCCCTATCAATTCCGCTTCCCCAATCTCGAACCACCCAATGGGAGATCTCCTACCATATAAAGCCTCGAATGGTGCCATCTGGATGCTAGCATGATAGCTGTTGCTGTAGGAAAATTCTATGAGCGGCAAATTATCGTCCTAGCTACCTTTGAAGTCAAGAACACAAAAGCGTAACATAACCTCAAGTATCGAAGTAGTCCGCTCTGCCTGCCTATCGTTCTATGGATGGAACAATGAACTAAGATTCACCTGAGTACCCAAACCTTGCTAATATTTCTTCCAAAAATTATCCATGAACAATGCCCCCCGATCTGATATATATATATTTTTTGGTACCCGATCTGATATCATAGAAACTGGAGTGCCATGTAACCTGAATATTTCCTTGATGTACAACTGAGCATACTATTCTGCTGTATTAGTAGCCTTAACCGACAAGAAGTGTGCTAATTTCGTGGGTTGATCCACAATCACTCAAATTGTGTCAAATTTGTGAGGAGTGCGAGGTAGGCCTACCACAAAGTCCATGTTAATCATTTCCCACTTCCACATTAGAATTTTTATGTTCCGTGCCAACCCACGGGGCCTTTGGTGTTCGGCCTTCACTTGTTGACAATTTGGACATCTCGCCACATAGTCCGTTACTTCATCTTCATTTCGTTCCACCAATAGACTTCCCTAAGATCATGATAAATCTTTGTAGAGCCGGGGTGCTCTGAATACATAGCAGTGTGAGCCTCGGTCATAATATTTTCCTGGAGATCATCCACACTTGGAACACATAGTTTCCCTTGGTACCTTACTGTACCATCATCCATACCAAGATAAAATGCCATGGTATTATGTTTTTGAATCCCCTCCTTTAATGTACCAACAATGGATCGTTGAATTGCTTCTCCTTATCTTCCACCACAAGTGATGATTCAGCCCTATTTTGCACAATCACCCCTCCTTCACTAGAGTCTGCAAGACGAACTCCCAAATTAGCCAACTGATGAACCTCCTTGGCCAACAGCCTTTAATATGCATCCAAGTGAGCCATATTACCCAAAGATTTTCGGCTAAGAGCATCTGCCACAACATTAGCCTTTCCTAAAAGATACAGAATATCGATGTCATAATCCTTGAGTAACTCAAGCCATCTTCTCCGCCTCATATTCACTTCCTTCTGTTTCAAATTATATTTAAGGCTCCTATGGTACATGATTATATCCACATGGAGCCCATACAATTAATGACACCAAATCTTCAACGCAAAGACCACGGCTGCAAGCTCTAAGTCGTATTGGATAGTAATTTTCATAATTCTTGACCTGCCTAGAAGCATAAGTTATCACCTTGCTATGCTGCATTAATGCACACCCAAGTCCGATCCTTGAAGCATCGCAATATAACACAAATCCATTAGTACCTTCTGGTAGAGTCAACACCGGTGCCGTAGTTAATCTTGATTTCAACTCTTGGAAGCTCCTTTCACAAGCATTTGACCATTGGAATTTAACCGCCTTCTGCGTCAATGTAGTGAAGGAGATGCAAGAGTAGAGAACCCTTCCATAATCTTCCTGTAATATCTAGCTAAGCCCGAGAACATGACCCAAGAAAATAACAGATTCAAGCCCAAATTCACATTTCGAAAACTTCGCATATAATTGGTGCTGATACAGAGTCTGCAAAACTGTCTTGAGATGATCAGCATGGTCATCCTGACAATGCAAATAAACAAGAATATCGTCAATAAAAATAATCACGAAGGAGTCGAGGAAAGGTTTGAAGACCCGATTCATAAGATCCATGAAAGCTGCGGGGGCATTTTTTAGCCCGAAAGGCATTACCAGAAATTCAAGTGCCCATACCGGGTCCTGAAAGCTATTTTCAGAATATCCTACTCCTTGATCTTCAATTGGTGATACCCGGATCTTAAATCAATCTTGGAGAAGTACTTAACACCCTGCAGTTGATCAAACAAGTCATATATCCTTGATAGTGGGTTCTTATTTTTTATTGTAACCTTGTTGAACTGTTGATAGTCAATACACATTCTTAGCAACCCATCTTTCTTTCTTACAAATAGAACTGGTGTGCCCCAAGACGACACACTCGGCCGGATAAAACCTTTCTTTAACAAATCTTTCAATTGTTCCTTTAGCTCCTTCAATTCTGTTGGTGCCATTCATAAATTACATATCGAAGCTACAGCAACTTTCAGAATTCCATTTCGACCCTCGGATCAAAATCTCGCCTATCAACCGGAAATCGCCAAAATTCTAACTTCGTCAATTCAAGCCTAATTCTACACGGGATCTCCGAAACCAATTCCGATCACACTCCTAAGTCATAAATCACCTCCCGAAGCTAACCGAACCATCGGAACTCACATCTGAACCTTCTAACTCATAAGTCAACATCCGATTGACTTTTCCAATTTAAACCTTCTTAAATGAGACTAAGTATCTCATTTCTTACCAAATTCACTCCGAACACAAACTACTCAATTCAATCACATAAAACACGGATAACGAAGCGTAAATGAAGTAGAAATGGAAAAGACGGAGTGGTAACCCACGAAACGACTAGCTGTGTCATTACATTCTTGGAATGTAATTCCAATAATCTTAGAAAAAGGAAAACATAACCTTAAGTACCTAGGAAAGCAATAAATATAGTCCCAAAACATATGAAAATAATTTAATACGATTCTAGGATAGGATCCTGAATGTCCCAAACCACTCTTGGAAAGAATCTTGGAAATCATGGAAATGTTGAAGGAAATTTGCAAGCAACTCGGCACCAACTTGCCCTCAACATCGAGCACCCCTATTGCACCCTTCTTGAAAATCAATTAAGTCCTTTTTATTTTATAAAACGTGGCTTTATGTAGGACTTCATGGGCTGCAAGTTTGTACACATTTTAGGTGCCAAATTGGTCCAAAAGTGGACTTACTCGGACGTTCTTCAAAGGATGTCTCTTGGGATCCAATCCTCCTATTCTTGGACATAAATTTGGGCCACAAAACAATTATAATACCTAGACAATTCATATCCTTTATCCTTGAGCTTTTCCTCCCAATTAACAACTTCTTTATTTGCACTTCTAATGGCCTTATTTTGCAACTCTTTAGCTTGACATCTTGTTAAAGCCCTCTTTGAGATTCCAAAACTTCATCCTTATCCTTGAATATATTTGAGCTTTCTAGGTTGCTATCATTCCCCTCTTCTTGAAGAAAATACGTCCTCAAATTTCTATCTTGCAAGAAAAAGAAAACACGCACTAGTAATTGTCATCCACTAATCTGAAAAAATGGTAAGAATAAAACAAGACAGTGACCATGTGTCCATTTAACCCAATTAAGCCTAATAGGTGTAAATACTCCCTTATAAAGCATATGGACGTCATTATCCCAATAAAATTTATGCCTACATAGAATAGTACAGTAAAACCCTCTCTTAGATGCACTATGCAATAGAACTTGCAATTTGATCTTGTCAATAAAGTAGTCCAAAAATGTGTATGGAAAATAAATTACAAAAGATTGATCACGCATCTATTTAAAACAAGTATCTCTACCACACGTATCAAATAAGACCCTTTTGTGATATAGCCAAGTCTCAACTGCAAATCCCATGGATTCTTCCACATGTAAGTTATTCAAACAAGCACATAAATTCTCAGAAAGGCCAAAAGAACCCATAAATTCCAAAATAAAAATTTCAATACATTCAAGCTCATGATTATAACTTTCCCCAATAATAATCACAACATCAATGGATTCTAAACAATTGCTCAAACTGTCACAGAAAGAGTCATAGATAAGTTCATGAAGTATTTTATCACTAACATCACAATAATCCTGCATAGCCTCTTTACTAGTAGCAAACACTTTTACAATCTCACAATTAACATGACTTAAAGAATGACTCCCCACCACACAACAAAAATCATGTTCTATCAATTTATCACATGAAAGCTCGTTAGACACTTGAATTAGAGAAGAAGAAATATTTAAATCATTCGCAAGCCTTTTCTCATAAATTTCATGCCTCTTTCTACGAAGTTGGAATTCATAATCATCTATGTCATGCTCAATTTCATAAGCAAGTAAATTACTCTTGCACTTGGACTTAGATATTACAGTTAATGACTTGATATGCACCAAAACATCAGCATCTACAAAAATAATAAAGTCACCAACATAAAAAATAAGAGTATAGTTCATTACCTCCAAAAATATCATAGGTGCTCTAGAAAGGCCAAGAATGCGAATAAACCAATTATACATACCGTACTTGGATTTATTTACCAATGGAACAACATCACCTTGTATATGTTTATGCAGTAATTCGAACCTACAAATAAGAATTAAAATATACAAAAGGTTAAATAAGAAAGAATTTAACCAAGATTTTATCTTCCACCTTCCAACAAGAATTTTGCGCTAAATATATGTTGGAATATAATTGGATCCTTTGCCACCATCTCTTGCACCTCACCTTCCCTTGCAAAAGGTCTTTAAGCACGTGGCTGTACAAAATCACAAGAACTAAAACAAGAAAGAGTTAATAATGGGTTAGGATGTAAACAAATGTTTTTCTTGATTACACTCTCTTTGGCTTTTATCTCAAAACTAGCTTTTTCCTCACCCTTATCCTCTTCTCTCTCACCAAGGTTTTCTTATTTTTCTTCACTCAAACCTTCTTTTTTCTCTCTCTTTACCTTACAAGCTTTTTCTATCTCATGGCCTTCTCTCTTTTCTTTTCTCTCAAGCTCACTCTTTTCCTCCCTTGACATCCAACTCTCTTCACTCAACACAACCTCTCTTTTTTCCTCTCTTGGGATGTCAACATGTACTCCCTTGCTCCTCTCATTCTTTTCTCTCTCATATGTTTCTATATTCTCTTTAAAAGTCTTTTCATCGTCACAAATTTGTGAGGGGGTCAAAGGCCCAACAATGAGTTTCTTCCCGTTAACCTCAAAAGAGTATCTATTTTTTTCATGTTATGTGAAGCTCTTATGTAGACATATAATGGCTTTCCCAACAAGATATGATAATTATTCATGGGAATCACAACACAGCAGATTGCATACTTATACCTTCCAATAGAGAATAGTAATAACACTCTTTTATCTACCTTTACTCCTCTCAACATGTAGGGTTCAATATGCTACAAGGCAAGTTCAATTTCTCAACAGTATAAGTTCTAATTGAGTTATATCCATGTCACGCCCCGACCTCGGGGAGCGCGATCGGCGTTCAACTGAGATACCCCGGTTGAGCAAGCTTGCATAATACCGTCTACCTGACTCACCCGAGAATAAAGAGAAGATGCATTTCATTAATTAGACAATAAGAAGGTCGCGTGAACAACATCCCTTCACCACCATTGGTTACTTCATTTTTATGTATCAAAATGCATTACACATTCATATTTGATGTGGAACACGTGATACGAATACAACATTCTTAGATTGATTTTTTGCAACACCAACATATAGCCCATACCATGTGTACGGAGCCTCTAGCAGAAACCACTGATAGTGCCGGCAACAAGTCCCCGGCTATACCTCAAAATGCTATGTACAAAGGAAAAATGAAAAAGGACCCCGAAATGAAGTGGAGCTCACCATGTCAATTGAGGAGAGGGTGTACTGCTATAACTGCTCAATGTCGCCCGCTGTGGAACCACCTGCATCTATTAAAGATGCAGTGCCCCCAACAAAAGGGCCGTTACTACATATGGAATAGTACTAGTATGAAAACTAAACACCCCCTTAATAGAACAAGTAACAGTACAATGAAAAAGAACCATGGAGGCATTGAGGGCCCGTACATATTAAAGTACCAAGTTAGGAGAAAGAATAAATTTCAAGCAAGTTTTAATATTTTTAGTTGGGAGATCTTCCGTACTTTTAGCATGGAGTTCAATCTCAGCCCAATCGGCTAAGCCATCTCACCTGAGATGTCCACTCACAATACCACCATCTGCAGGGCATTGCGTTCGATCTCAGCCCGATCGGCTAAGCCATATCACCACAACGCCGTGTGGGTCGACATCACCTCACATTCCGCTAGCAATCATCTTACCCCATTTAAGGGCATTTATCTCAACACATCAATCTCATCCCATATTAGGGAAAAACTCTCAACACCTCACGCGGGGATTTTACCTCACTCACTCCTACACGGGCACGTGTAGTATTGGAGTTAGGTTATTTGAACCTACCCTTCCTTGGTGACTAAATGATATTGCTAAGGCATTTATTATTTAAAAAATTTACAGCCCATTTCAATGTCTTTTACACTTCTTTTCATTTCGTTGGCACTAGTGGCCTCTATTGTAATATCACTCTCGGCACGTTGACCCTGTTTCATATCTCATGCTCACTTCTGTTGCTTTCACTTCTGTGGCATCTGTATTTAAGACCTTAAGTACATATGTGAGCAAATAAGAGTCTAAGGAACAATGAGATTTCATACACAATTCGACATAATAGCTTTTATTAGAATCAGGTCTTGAAGTTATAAGATGTTAACACACAGCCCATACTTAGAGCACAATCCCGAAGGATAACACAATAAGATAAAATCATTCGGAATAGTCACATTTATAATGATCAACCCGGGGCTTAGAAGAACAACGCGGGATTCAATTCTACGAGAGAAATTTAGCCAACATACCTCGCCTAGAGCATCCTTAAATTACTACAATGTTCCGGAAATCTTAGGGACTTCGATCTATTTCGAAATATAACAAAATTGAAGACAAATTTTGAAGGAGTTCATGGTTCCAGCTCAGTTGAGCATTTTATCAAGCACTAGGTTGCATTAAGGTTTCAAGGTCCTCCTATGGTGGATTCCTTCATCCCACTACACAAAGTCTACCCAACTGAGCTCACCAATCTTCCCACAAACCTTGATAGTACATGCATGCATAATGAACAACTCCGACGCTCAAGAATTGCTTTTTTATTTACCTTTTTTCAGTTAAATCCCGAAATTGAGGGATAGGGAGCAGAATCGTACTTCTAGGATTATGACCTAGTGAGTTTTCCTTGTTAATCCTCCAAGCCTTGAGCAAGAATTGATGAACAATTAGTTTAGGAACGCCCTCTAACTCTAGAGCACTTCCTCATTCTCAAAATATCAGATTTTTTCTTAACAAATGGTCCTTAACGTCTATATGTAGAAATAGGGTCGGGTTATAAAAACCAGAAAATGGACCCTCCAAACACAGCTCGACGTTAGCAGAGTAGACGATAGAGGTGATGTCAAGAACTAGGCTGTTAGAATTAGGTCTACGGCACGTCTGCTATCCGCAGGCCAATTCTGCGGTCGCATAATGCGCCACATAACTCCCCTCCAAATATCTACATGCTAGATCTGCGATGGGTTGTGCGGCACGCGAAAGCATTATGCGGCTGCATATTGGACCGCAAAACGACCCTCCAAAATTGGCCATTTTTCTTTTGCACTCCGCAATCGATCAGCGGGCGCAGAGTGATTCTGTGATCGCATAGTGGACTACAGAAATGCCCTGCTTTGCCAAAAATTTTGTTCAACTCCCCAATGCACTGTTCAACCCAATAATTCTGTACCGTGATGAGATGCGAGCCGCGAAGAATCTCTATAATTATCATCACATAAGTTACATTGGCATCACGAACACCCCGGTTCTAGGTGAAACTTTTACTGGGCCTTACATCCTCCCCCGCTTGAGATCATTCATCCTCAAATGAGGGTGAAAATCTGCCATTGGTATCCACTGTGACCTAGTTGCTATTTCACACACCAGTAGTTCCAAATTATTGACTAACTCCCTAAAATTCCAAAAATTTCGGCAGAATTTCCCCTGTAACTGGGCCTATCCACCTATCAAAGAATCCCAAAAACCAATCCTAACAACATATACATAATCCAACGACGCAACATAACATGAAATTAACACCAACCATGTCCTCATAGACAATATATTATCAGAAAGGAACACCCTTAGCATAAACTGTACAAGTGATACATAATGATAATTCATAGGGGATATCTTCATAGAAACGATTACCTAGCTATTCAAACAAAACGAGAGTACTTCTTCTTCATTTCTTCCTCGGTCTCCCGGGTGGCCTTTTCAACCTGTTAGTTTCGCCATAGCACTTTCACGGAGGCAATCTCTTTTTTTCTCAACTTTCGGACTTGCCTATCAAGAATTGCAATTGGAATTTCTTCATAAGTCAGTTCTTCATTAACCTCTATAGTCTCAACCGGAACAATAAGTGATGGATCTCCAACCACCTTTTTCTACATGGATACATGAAAATCCAGGCGCACTAAAGATATTTCTGGAGGTAGTTCTAGCCCGTTAGCCACCTGACCAATCCTCTGAATGATTTAGTACGGTCCAACATACCTCAGACTCAATTTTCCTTTATTAACAAACTGCATTATACCTTTCATAGGGAAAACCTTCAAGAATACCCAATCATATTCTTTGAACACCAAATTTCTACGACGAACATCCGAATAGGAGTTCTGACAGCTCTGACCAGTTTTCAACCGCTCCTTAATGATCTTAACCTTCTCCATAGCCTTATGCACAAGGCCTGCTCGTATCAACTCTGTTTCCCCAATCTCGAACCAACAAATGGGAGATCTACATCTCCTACCATATAAAGCCTCGAAAGGTGCCATATGAATGGTAGCGTGATAACTGTTGTTGTAGGAAAATTCTATGAGTTGCAACTGATCATCCCAGCTACCTTTGATGTCAAGAATACCAGCGCGCAACATATCCGCAAGCGACTGAATAGTCCGGTATGCCTACCTGTCAGTCTGCGGGTGAAAGACTATACTAAGATTCACCTGAGTACCCAAACTTTGCTGAAATTTCTTCCAAATATTACCTGTGATATGCGTCCCCTGATCGAAAATGATGGAAACTAGGGTGCTATGCAACCTGACTATTTCCTTGATATACAACTAAGCATACTGTTTCGCCGTGTCGGTTGTCTTACCAGGTAAGAAGTGCGCTGATTTTGTGATTCGATCCACAATCACCCAAATCGAGTCGAACTTTCGAGTGCGAGGTAGTTCTACCACAAAGTCAATATTGATCATCTCCCATTTCCAAATTGAAATTTCTATGTTCTGTGCCAACCCACCGGGCCTCTTATGTTCGGCCTTCACTTGTTGATAATTTGGACATCTTGCTACAAAGTACGCTACCTTCCTCTTATGTCATTCCACTAGTAGACTTCCTTAAGATCATGGTACATCTTTGAAGAACCTGGGTGCACGGAATACCTTAAAGTGTGAGCCTCAGTCTTGATTCTTTCCCGGAGGCCATCCACATTTGGAACACATAATTGCCCATGGTACCTTAGTGTACCATCATCCATGACAAGAGAAAAAGCCATGGTCTTATGTTTATGAATTCCTTCCTTCAACAGTACCAAAAATGGATCGTTGTATTGCTTCTCCTTGACTTCCACAACAAGCGATGATTCACCCCTATTTTGCACAATCACCCCTCCTTCACCAGAGTCCGCAAGACAAACTCCCAAACTAGCGAACAGATGAACCTCCTTGGCCAACGGCCATTGGTATGTCTCCAACTGAGCCAAACTGCCCATAGATTTTTGGCTAGGAGCACCCGCCACAACTTTCCTCGGATGATATTAGATATCGATGTCGTAATCTTTGAGTAACTCAAGCCATATTCTCTCCCTCCAATTCAATTCCTTTTGCTTGAAAATGTATTGGAGGCTCTTATTGTCCGTGAATATATCCACATGGACCCCATAGAAATAATGATGCTAAATCTTCAATGCAAAACCCGTCGCGAGCTCTAAGTCATGTTTTGAATAGTTCCTCTCATGATTCTTTAGCTGCCTAGAAGCATAAGCGATCACCTTGCCATGTTGAATCAATACACACCCTAGTCCGATTCTCGAAGCATCATATACCACAAACCCATCTTTACCCTTTGGTAGGGTCAACATAGGTGCCGTAGTTAATCTTGATTTCAACTCTTGGAAGCTCCTTTCACATGCATCTGACCATTGGAACTTAACTGCTTTTTGCGTCAATTTGGTCAACAGAGAGGAAAGAGTAGAGAACCTCTCTACCAACTTTCTGTAATACCCAACTAAGCCCAAGAACCTGCGAATCTCTGTTGGAGTTATAGGCCTCGGCCAATTCTTCACAGCTGCAATCTTTTGCGGATAAACCTTAATTCCTTCTCTGGAAATGACATGACACAAGAATGTGACAGATTCAAGCCAAAATTTGCACTTCGAAAATTTCGCATACAACTTGTGCTGATATAGAGTCTGAAGAACAGCCCTGAGATGATCAGCATGGTCCCCTCGACTTCGTGAATATACAAGGTTGTCGTCAATGAACACTATCACAAAGACGTCGACAAAAGGCTTGAAGACTCTATTAATAAGATCCATGAAAGGTTCCGGGGCATTTGGTAACCCAAAAGACATTATGAGAAATTCAAAGTGCCCATACTTAGTTCTGAAAGTTGTTTACGAAATATCCTCCACCCTGATCTTCAATTGGTGATACCCGGATCATAACTCAATCTTCGAGAAATACCTACCACCCCCAATTGATTAAACAAGTTATCTATCCTTGACAATGTTTACTTGTTCATGATCGTGACCTTGTTGAGCTGCCGATAGTCAATACACATTCTTACTGACCCATCTTTCTTCCTTACAAAGAGAACCTTTTCGCCCCAAGGTGACACACTCGGCCGGATGAAACCCTTTCCGAGCAAGTCCTTCAATTGTTCCTTTAGTTCCTTCAATTATGCCGGTGCCATTATGTATGGTGGACTAGACATAGGCTGCGTGCCTAGCATCGCATCAATCCCAAAATGAATCTCCCTGTCTTGTGGGATCCCAAGGAGCTCATGTGAAAAGACTTCCAGAAATTCATTCACAACAGGCACAGGCTCAAGTGTAGGTGCCTCAGCTTTGGTGTCCGTAACTCGGACCATGTGGTAAATGCACCCCTTGTTGATCATATTTGTGGCCTTAAGGTGGGAAATAAACCTACCCTTCGGCACCACATCATCTCCCTTCCAATCAATAATTGGCTCATTTGGGAATTACAAGTCAAACTCTTTGTCAATTCTAAGGGAACAAATCGAATATATCACTTTAGTTCTTGTTTGATAAATACTTTACCATTGTCTTCCTTCCATTCGGTATAATATAAGTTCGACTTTTCAAGTTGTCGAGTTGTAGCTCGCCTCCTTTCATCATATCTACCTTTTTGAGACATCTTGACAAAGATTAGAAAAAATATGTATCTTTCAAATTTGGCTTTTTCCCTCTAATGTTCTCACCCCTCTTGCCTTTTTTCACTCAAAGCAGCCCTTGGTCGTTAATCTTTAGATTTATTAATAAATCTTACTAGTCACAACCCTTAGTGATAAGAATAGGACTTAGAAAAAGAAAAGTGAAGGACCAAAACCTAGGATGAATAGGAATTGGTTAGTAGAAATAAAAAAGAAAAGAATTTAGGACACCCAAAACCCACAAGAATAAGGAAAGAAGTTGCCTTATTCTTCAAAACTAGGATACCCTCTTCTTATTTCCTTTCTTGACTTAGAAACAAAATAGTAATTGAATTCTGAAAATAATAATGAACAATAACACTATTTATTAAAGTTGAATCCGAACAACAACAATTACCTAACAAAGAACTAATTACCTTTGATAGAGAATTAAAAACCAGAGATAGATAGTGAAACCTGACCCATTAGAATAACAAGCAAAACAATAAGCCTAAACATATCACATTTCTTGAATACCTAGAAGTGATCTAAAATTTCGAATAGGGTTTAATCTTACCACCTTAAGTTGAGTCTTGAAAGTTGAAGAATAAATCCAAGAGTAGCCACACATAAGAGTGCAAGAAAATATCTCACAAATTTTATTAATAATTATCTGTAATAATGTAAGTCTAAAAAAAAAAAGAAGACACCCCTTTATATAGAGAGGGGGTCACAAAATTCTACCTAAAAAAAGGAAATAAAGTCTTAAACTACTTTGGATAACAAGTCCAACTACCTTAGGAAAAAGAAAAAAACTAGGAAATAAATACCAAGTCATTCTTGGAAAGTAATTCCAATAATCATAGGAAAAGGAAAACATAACCTTAACTACCTAGGAAAGAAATAAATAGAGGCCCAAAATATATGGTAATTACATAAACCCAATCTAGGATAGGATCTTGAAAGTCCCACACCAATCTTGGATAGAATTTTGGAAATCTTTGAAATCTTTAAGGAAATTTGTAAGCAACTTGGCACCAACTTCCACTCAACATCTAGCACGCCGATTGTACTGTTCTTGTACATCAATTAAGTCCTTTTATGGTATAAAAAAGTGGCTTTATGCAGGACTTCATGGGCTGCAAGTTTGGACATATTTTAGGTGCCAAATAGGTCCAAAAGTGGACTGACTAGGACCTTCTTCAAAGGATGTCTCTTGGGATCTAATCCCCATCTTCTTGGACATAAATTTGGGCTATAAAACAATTATAATACCTAGAAACTTCATATCCTTTATCCTCGAGCTCTTCCTTCCAATTAACAACTTCTTTATTTGCACTTCTAATGGCCTTGTTTTGCAACTCTTTAGCTTGACATCTTGTTAAAGCCGTCTTTGCGATTCTAAAGCTTCATCCTTATCCTTGAATAGAGTTGAGCTTCCTAGGACGATATCATAGAGATTGGCTACAAGCTGGAGGAAAAAGAAGAGAAGATTCGCGTAGGCGCACTTACAAGGGAAGAGTTGTACTTGCAACATGACAGAAGGTAGCAATAATTGCAAGATTGGAAGAATTCCGACCACAGGTTATGGTTTGAGAAATAGGCCTAAAGGGGGGAATGCCTTGTCCTTTAGATTTATTCACAGAACAGTTGCCTAAATGGCACGGCCTATATTAATGTATTTGTAAGAGCTTTAGGTCATGAGACTGATAAGAGCATCAGCTAGCATTCGAGGACGAATATTTCAAGGGGGGGGGGGGG